>PPHD01000226.1:12992-84226 GCA_002909625.1 Bambusicola thoracicus | reverse complement strand
GGGCGCGGGGGCGCGGGCCCCGCGGAGGCGGCGGGCCTCGGGCCGGCGGGGCCTCAGGTGGCGGGGTCCGGCTCCCACCTTTCTCCCCCGCCTTCCCCGCGCGCGCAGGGGCTGCGGGCTGCCCGTTTCCCGGTCTGGCAGAGAGAGGCAGTGCTGAGTTCGAGAGACAAAAATAGCCCTTCACGGAGAAATATAGGGATCGCGCGTGCGGCGGGGAGGGAGCGGGGAGAGCGGCACCGGGCTGCTGCCGGGAGGAGCCCGCCTCGCCTCGCCGCGCCGCTCCCCTCGGTGCTCGTTAGGCGTTGCTGCGCGGGTCTCTCCCCCCGCCCCTCCCGGCTCGGCGCGGCCACCTCGGCCCCTCGCATCCCTCTCGGGGAGGAAAACAAACAAACTCTGTTTTGATCAGAGCGCGGCCAGAGACCATTTTATTTGAGCAAAGCGGGGGGAAGAAGCGAAGAGAGAGCGCCGCGAAGATATCGGGATTTAAAGCCTGCTCCTCGCCGCCCCCCTCCCCTCTCCCCCCGTAAGACCCCGGTGCGCGCAGGCAGCAGCCTGACATCCCTCCCGAGCGGCGGCGATGGGGTGTCTGGGCAACAGCAAAACGGAGGATCAGCGTATCGATGAGAAAGCGCAGCGGGAAGCCAACAAAAAAATAGAGAAGCAATTGCAGAAGGAGCGGCTGGCTTACAAAGCGACGCACCGCTTGCTTCTGCTGGGTAAGACGGCAGGGCAGGGCAGGGGGGGCCGGAGGGGCAGAGAGCCGCCCGAGCCCCGGGCCGGGCGAGCCGCGGATGCCGGCGGAGGTGGGAGATGCTGCGCGCCCGCAGCCCGGCCCGCGTGTCACCGCGCGCCCTCTCCCTTCTCTTCCAGGGGCCGGCGAGTCGGGAAAAAGCACCATCGTGAAACAGATGAGGATCCTGCACGTCAACGGGTTTAACTCAGAGTAAGGATCGCCGGCGCTCCGGGGCTTGGTTTTTTTTTTTTTTTTTTTTTTTTCGTTAAATGCCGGGAGCGGGTTGAGGTCGGGAAATTTCTGCCCGCATCCTCCGTTCCGGCGCTGCATTTTGGGCGGGGAGGGGGGGGACAGGGGAGCGAGAATAAGGAAATCGCTGCTGCTGCTGCCGCCTGTTTGCGTTTCTGCTCCTGGCCCCCTCGCCGTACCTTACACTGTTGCTACTGCAGCGCTTGACAGGCCCCTGTGTAGCAACAACATGGCGACTACTTTTACATAGAAGCAAATAACTCAATATTGCATCTGTCTGCGATGCACGAATGTATGTCAAGCCGCATTCGGGGTGACGGCGGCCGCTGTTTTTCCGGTGTTTGGCTTAGCGTAAAACTGAAACTAATTTGGCACGGTTGTTAGAAATCACCCCGATATCTGAGGGCGCACCGTTTTCTCTCTCGAGCGCTCTTTCCTGGAAATCGCCGTTAATCCGCAGCGTTAATTTCGGGTATCTGCTGGCTTTCAGCCGTAGCGTTCCTCATGTAGAGCGTGCCGTGCCCGCAGCGTGCTGTGGCAGGGAATAAAATGGGAGAATGATTTCCAGTTCCGTCAGGGGAGGCTCTGCAGATGTGGCTGCGATCCTCCGGTTTGAGAAAATGCGAGGGATGAATGGGCATCGCTCCGCGTGCCGTGCGAGGGAAGGGATAGGCAGGAAGATGCGTTTGCCTCGCTGTTGTTTTCAGTGGGCTGGTGTAGCGATGGAGGAGCAGGTAAACAAGCCGGCAGCGGGGGGGAGGGGGGGGAAATAGATGCGAGCGACTGAAGTGCTTTGGGAATCAAATTCATGGTGTTCCTATTTCTGTTTTAACGCAGAGAAAAGAAGCAGAAAATACTGGATATTCGGAAAAATGTTAAAGATGCGATTGTGGTAAGGGCACGCTTTGCACTGTTCTTAATTGCTGGGGCGTACCGGAAATGGTCCGAATTGCGCTCTCTGAGGTTGTGCGGAGAGGAATCCTATTTTGCTGATGAGATTGGATTATCCTCTATTGATCCCGCATCTTAGATTTATCCAGATTAACGTGTTTGTTTCTGTTTTATCCAATTCTAGACTATAGTTTCAGCTATGAGCACTTTAATACCCCCGGTTCCGTTGGCCAACCCAGAAAACCAATTTCGAATGGACTACATCAAGAGCATAGCTCCTCTTTCCGACTTTGACTATACGCAGGTAAGAAGAGAAAGCACCGCTTTATTCTGCATGAAGGGGGAACGCATCTCTTCGTTTTGATTTGCTGATGCATCGTTTGCTTTGTTGGTGGCTTGTTTTCTTTTACTTGGTGGAAGATGCTCCTGACGAGAGCTCGTGCCAGCATTACCTCTGGCTTAACTTTCCTTCAAGGCTTTGGTGGTTGCACCTGTTCTGGCATTTGTTTGCAGCCTGAGTTTGGTGTTACCGATTGATTTGCAGACGTTTGTAAACGCTGTTTTCGTGTTTAGCTCTTCTCTTTAACGTTTCTGATGCTGTTGTACCTATTGACGCTTCGAATAAGACTGTCAGAAGCTGTTTTCCTGTGTGGAATTAGATGCTGGGTGTCAGCCTGCGGAGTTGCGGTTCACCTGCAGAAAAGGATGTAAAAGGAAATAAAAGAACGGAGTGCCCCCAGTAGTATTTTCCGTATTATTGCACTTCAGAGCGGAAATTCATGTAAACAGTGGTCGAGCAAGGTGGTTTGCTTCCTTATCTGTTTATTGTAGTTGGCCTGAGCAGTGGTTTCATTGCACGTGAGCCTTGCCGTCTTTTGATATGGAATCGTAAGCGAACGGGGGATTTCTGTATAGAGGTTACTCTTCTGAGGCAACTTAGAGGCACCATTTGGATTAACTTGCATCGACATCTTTCATTTGCTTTTTGCATTGTTGTGTGTGGAAAAACGTGTAATCTGTGTTTTATGCATGGTATGAAAGCAAGTGCACAGACATGAAAACTATATATTAATATTGAAAATTGTTTTTATAGTAGCACGATTCAACACTGGCCGCAGAATTGCATATATACATATGCATATATCAGTATATATCAAGAGCAATTTGTTACAGATACAGTAAGGACTATAAAAATCTTCGTTTATTGGCTACATGATTATGAGTTGTTCGTGCTATCAGTATTACCAAAGAAGCCATTTACAACGCAGTGTCTTTAGGTTATTATAGCTCCAGGGTGGAAGAGGGAGAAGGGGAAGAATCGTTTCTTTATTATATGACTCATATTCTCTGGTGTGTGGTTTTGCCTCTGGTAAAGCTACCACTTTGAAGGTTCAAGATAAAGAAAAAATATCAGACATCTTGTTCAGTTAGGATTTAACACAGAATGCAGATGTTAAGAAAACGACTGTAAGGCACTCCCACATGGGGCATAATTGCTCAATTGGTAGATGCAAGTTAGTGGAAATGAGAAACTCTTTTTAGAAATGGAAGTCGAGTTTGACATGAAATATGCCTACTGCAGGTATTTCAGTTCTGAGGCTTTTTTGCTCATTTTATCCTTTTTGTTGTTGTTGTTGCTTCGATATGTTGTTTGGGTAAAATCTAGTGGCGTGTATCTTTTGCAGTTCTCTGTAATACATCGTTTCTGGGGGAGAAGTAAAAGCTGAAGTGGACTTTCTGTAGGGTTGGAGAAGCGTTTTTTTAATGATGGTTTTTGAAAACCTTCTCCGTTTTCAGAGAAGGCAACTATACGTGGGCAAATTAAACTCACTGTTGGATGCCTCATAGAAGGGAAAAACTTATTCTCCATGGGGGGAGGGAAGGAACGGAGCCTCAGGGACTTTGAAGCAAATAGAAATTCATCTGAAATCTTAATTCAAAGTCAATTTTGGTTTAAAGTAAAATAAATAAAAATGGTTAATTCTGTTTTCTAATTAAGTAGGATTTCTGATGAAACTGATGTTATTTGAAATAGGTCTTAGCAAAAAACGAAAAACAGTGGTTGCAAGCTTAAAAAAGGAAGAAAAATCTGACTGTGTTCTAGAAGTAAATGGATTTTATATGTCAGTTTCACCTATTCCTCTCTGTTGTCTTTTCTGCTCAATTCATAGGTTGTGTGTTCGTAAAACGTATAGAAGGGCAAGCTTTTCTTTTGTTAATTCCTGCTGCTTTAGCATGCTGTTTCTCTCCAGGAAGATGTGTGAGCAAGACAGATCTAAAAAAAAAAAAAAAAAAAAAAAAAGTGCTATTGTGCTGCAGGGCCTGATTCTACTCCAGTTTAAGTTAATGATAACTTAAAGTAAAATCGTGTTTCCAGCTGAAATAACTTTTGACCCATGTAGTGTTTTGGTACAAGGACAAGTATAAGAAGAAATACTCGGATAGTAATCATCAGTCGAACAGTGATCTTGTAGCATTCTGTGCTAAGCATTGCTGATTCCTCATGTTTGGAGTAAGGCCTTCTGAAACAGAGAAAGCCGTGTGGTACCTAATAGTGTTCGTTCAGTAATTGCTATTCTATTGTCTGTATTTAAAAGCAGATCTAAAGGAAAAAAATGCTGACTGAGGCAGAGCTCAGGTATTGCTTCAAGGGTGAATGTTGGCGTGTTCTAAAAGTTGACAAGTGGGTCCTTTCTTTCTCTGGATGAGGAAGAGAGGTAATTTTAGGATTTCTAACGATATGGAGGGTGTTGAGCTGTGAAAGATAGCTGATGTAAATTACAGGTGTGTTATTTTTAGGTTATTAGTCATGTAAATTTTTCTCTTAAAAATCAATGCATTTTGGTTTAAGATGTATTTCAAATAAGCTTGATGCAAAATGTTGAAAAAATGAATGCACCATCCCACAAGTCTTTAAAGAGAGACACCTGATGGCATGCAATTTCATTGAAGGCACAGCATGGCCAACACCTGTGCACTAATTCAAATGCATTTGTGACATATCGGGTATGCTTGGATATGCATACTTAAATTGCATGCAAATTTACTAATACGTGTTTAATTGTGAGAGTTAGCCTTTACAATAAGTGGATTTGAAACTACTGATTTCCTGTGGGTGCAACCATATTTTGATTTAAATTCGCCATGGAACTTCCAAGAACTTGACTGAGAATGAGATTCACGTTTATACCTTTAATCTGTATCGTAGGGTTTTGTAGGTTGGGTCTTTTAATTGCATCGATCTCTACAGAACGTAGTGATAAACAATATAAAACAAATGGTTTCCTCTTTACAACATTGTGATATTGCTTTAAGAATGTGTAAATTGTCGTTCCCACTACCCCCATAATTTTACTTAATTGAGGATTCATTTCTAAAACGTTTGTTTTAGGTTTGCTACCTTGATGATTTACCTAATTGATATAAAACGAAATCAAAGGTCTCTTGATTGCCATTATGATTTGTGTGGTGCTTTTTGTTGCTTCTGTTAAAGGACTGGGGAATCTTTACCAAAATATGCCCAAGTGATGGGTGTGGTCTGGTTATAGAAATAATAATATTTAAGGTTTGATTATTTTTTAAGAGGTTAATAAATGTGAGTAGGTCATGTGTCCACTGTAGTTTCTTCCTTGAACTCGTAGAAGGAATCAAGATAAGTTTTCTTCTGATTACTACTTTAGGCATTATCTTAGCGCCTGAGTTCCAGGGTAGAATCAGCAGGAAGGCTTTAGAACTGAAATGGAAACCTGCACAGCATATTGGGAAAGATTTTTATTTATTTATTTATTTATTTTTTTGTTATTTTTGGCAAAGTGTTGATTGATAGTTGCTAAAGTTAACAGGAATTGACCTGTGCCATTTTTAATCCTTTATTGATGGGGATTTATTTTGTCCTTTGTGGAACAGAGTGAACATATTAAGGGCATATTATGCTAGTAGCTGTGGAAAAACATTATGTAAGCATGCGTGTATTCAAGTTCAGTTGTCTTCTACTAAAATATTTTCTGAGCCGGACACATTGTATGGTGCTTAATTCCTTTTACTTTGTATTCTTTCAGATCAGGTTCATGTGATCAGTTCAGTGTATGTATCTAGCAGGTAGTCAGCTACAACCAAAGTGTGTAGTCTAATGTTTGCCTATACAATCTAGTCAGCAATGAACATCACTTGTTTTGTAGAAGTCATGCAGGTATTTCATCTGGTTATTGGGGTGCAGGGAGACTTATCAAAAAATTCATTTTCCTTTGCTAAGAATGTTTTTAGGAAGGCAAAATATTTTGTTAAACCTTCATGGAACACCAAATTGTGCAAATGTGGTCCCTTGTGCTCATTTTAGAACGTTGGTTTTAGAAGTAATTTGTAAAGCTATCTTATCAATCAAACTCTTTAATTCAGCTTTCAAAAGTGAGATGTTAACGCAGGAGTTGACAGGGAAAGTGCTTCAGACTCAACTGGCCTGTGGTTTGCTCTGCGTTTTTTAGATATGATCATTTGAGTTCAATTTCATGACCTGAATTTTCCTCCACATTTTCTTCATAAAAATGATGTCGTTTCTGTAGTGTAAAGAGAGGAGAAAGAAATGAAATGATGGTCATTATGTGAAGTTGAGTAGACTTTCCTTAGGCATTCCTTCTTGGACATAATATACAAATTCATACTGACATTAGCACATGGTGATTGCTGGTTTACGCAGAATGTGTCACTGTGTTTGGAGGAACTGGAGAGTTTGCTGAAGTGCATTTCCAGGTACCAGAAAATCTTGACACTAAATACTTGAATAAAAGATGAAAAATGTGATAAATGAGGTTCATATATGGTTAAACTTCCTTCAGTTGCGCAGTTAATGCTGTGACTTCAGTATGCTATTTGGTCACAACGTATTTAAGTTTCCCTATGATATGTACTTGATGGAGCCCAAAGGAGTGAGAAAGCAACATCATCTTACATTTGTGGTTTTCAAATAACTTGCAGTATTTCCATGTTTCCCGGGAGTATGAAAATATACCATGTTTTATGTGAAAAAGTCATAAAAGAGAGAATACAGTGAATATTGCCACCAGTGGCTTCATTTGATTTTTCTTTCTAGCTAGATTTTTACTTTAGGGCTTTGTTTATCATCTGGGGTAGGATGAACGATGACAAGTTTTTATAGCTACCTGTGATGGTTAACGTTACTGTAGTTAGAATTCAGAATTAACTTCCAAGAATCAAGTAGATTTTTAAACACTGTCATTTGCCTTTTCCTTGGTCTAAGTTGCATGCTGGTGGTTCTTCAGTTGTTACTGTATTCACAAACTTGGAAAAGGCCAGGTAATGATTAAGTTGTGTGGGTATGACAGTGTTATTGCTACCCTGAATGAACTACTTAAAATACTAAGAAGTCTGTCAAAGAAGAGCACCTGCAAGTATGGTGTACGCTAACCAAGTTGTTGGCAACTCCTCGTTCTTCACACGAAGACTAATATCGTCAAGAAGACTGATATGGATAGGTAGTGGGTAGTGGATACTGGGGAGAAGCAGCAGTTACACAACAGATAACATTTCTTTGCTGCAGTAGCTCTCATTTTGATGCTGTATGCATATGATTAATTAACAGCAGATATGGAAGTTGTGCTCTTTTCATGCTGAGAGCAGATTCTGCTGATGCCCTATGATACCTTTCCCTCAGTATGAAATACCTGCTTGCATACAGATTTCATGGAAGTGTGTCTGGTTTTCATTAAGTTGAATCCCTAATGTCCTGATTAGTCAGTGTTCAAGTACTAAATTGTAAACATTTCACACCTGAGATCAGATGAATACCTTGATGTTACAAGTTGTGCTGTTCATATTCTCTTGAAGGATTAGGTTTGCTGCTAATGGGTTGATCAATCAGAAGTGCTTTCAGAAATAGCAAAGTGTTACTTTAACCATATAGTTGCAGAACCAGAAGATTGGAATGGGGATCAAATTGCAAACAAGTCTAGTGTAGTGTTGAAAAACAGACAACTTCTTGAAGTGATAATGTGTTGTGGAACTGTAAAATTAGAAATATCTACCACAATTTTCTTTATGTTAATTATTTGAAAAATACTCAGTTTTTACTGAAAATACAACTAGGGCTTAAAATTGGAGCGGTTTGAGTAGACTATAGCTCTTCTGCCTGCACTATAAAGGAGGAGACTGAGAGCCATAGAAAGTCCTATGTGTTGTCGCAAATGAGCAACAGTATTCAGAAGAAAGTAAAGAGTAGGTATTCGTTTCTGAGTTTGTTTCTAGCTCTTCCTATCTCAGTACCATATGTTTGCTTTTCTTGTATTTGTTTTTTTAGGATGTGTTTTTACATAGCTTTCAATGAAAAATAATGAATTTCAGTCTGAAAAGACAATTACTCAGGAGGGGGTGATGAACAGTGCTGCTTATGAATCAACAGCAGTGTTATATTCAATACTATGTTATCACAGTAACACCAAATGTTTCCTATCTTACATTGTGAATCTGATTTTTGCAGATAGTGAAGTGGTATTCACTCTTACCCAACTTGCCTTGTTTATTATCATCACACAAGACACAGACAGACTTTCACTGTGAAACAGCACAGATAATATCTATTTTTATTAGTACTTATATAACTTCTGTAGTACTAAAATTTCTGTAGTCTTCAGAATTGTTGGTATTTACTGGTATTACTTCATTAAATGCGAATTAATTGGGGGCTTTTTGAAAGTCAAGCCAGCAGCAAGTCAGGTACTTATTTTACATTCTGTCTTTTTTGGATACCGTTTTAGCTAAAAACTTTATATACTTCCATAGCACTTTATAAGGATAAAAATATTTTTACTTCTACATTTAGATATACTGATTTGATGGCAACTGGAAGACTAATAACTCCAATTATCATTTTAAGTAGGAGTGACTGATTTTCATCACAGAACCAAAAATATATTACACGATCGTTTCTGAGCCTTAGAATATTTTTGTTCATCAGGTGTTTTTCAGTCTATACCCTAATTCGAAATCGGAGAAAGGTGACTGTGAGAGGTTAAAGCCTGTATGACCATTGTTTTTGCACTGGCCACGGATCTGGGAAGGCGGCTGATAGATTTTTGGTTGTGGTTGCAGTTTTGCCTTCCTTCTCAAGCTCTTGGCTGCTGCTTAGGTGCCTTCTGTAAGCTGTGCAGGCAGCAGCAGTCCTCCATCTCAGACGGCAAGGTGCTGAAGAACAGCCGTTGCTGTCTGGTGTTTGAAGGACAGCCTTAGCAGCCTCTCTGGATCAAAAATTGATCTTCATTCCACATCTTCCTTCAGGAAAGAAACGTCAGGAAAGAAATTCTTGCAACTTCTAGCACTTAGATTGTTTTACAGTGAAATCTCCAGATTTAATTACAGATCTGTTTATTAAGACTTAACATGTATTTAAAAACCTTTGCAAGAACTTCATTTGTTTGTTCCCTCATGTGTAGATGAAACCACATTATAATGAAGCTACATATAAATACGCACGAAGAGTAACCACATTGCTTAATGAAGACACACTGTCCAATTAGTCCAAGGATGATGACGACATTTCAGACTTTTACAAGTGGCAGTTTTCAGAGGAAGGGCAGTGAAATATTTAATGGATTGTCATTATTTATAAGCTGCATTAAAACAGATTTTCCATCACAGCCAGTGAAACTGTAAACATAGCGGAATATGTTAAACAGTTGTTCTCATTATCAATTAATTATGTTAATCTCTTAAGCCAAAGATGACTGGTTGATGATGGCTTTTGCCATTTTTGAGTGCTTTGTAAAAGTAATGTGTTTACTAGTCAGGGAGAATCTTTTTATTTCATTGGCTATGGTTTAAATTTAAAAAATAAAAAAGCACGTTAGGGATAAATAATCACATGCACGTTGTCACTGAAGCCAGAGAGACCTATGGACCAGAGGATATCACCTCCTCATGCAATAATAGTGTCATTGTTTAGAGGTTCAAAGAAGTGAGCGTTCATTGGCACAATGGCCATAAATCTGAGCTGCGTGCCCTTTCTTCAGCATGTGATGCAATTCGAACTGGAGTTTCTGGAATAGCGTTAAGCACTGCCAGCGGAGACCTTAGCAGATTTTTTTTTTTTTCATCACTTCCATGGCTTCATCCATTCATTGATTGTATTTATTGTCAACAGTGGATTATCCTCTTAATGTCAATGTAGTCTACACCAGCAGACTGGATATTTGGTTTGTGGAAGGCACCAATTTCATCAGAGGAAAAGAGAATGAGCTCATGAACAGAAGACTCTATCTCCCTTGCTTAAAATGAATAAGTTTAAAACATAGAAGTACTACAGATGATATTTTTCCTCAAATACTGAAGCAGCTTTTTATGTAAATAGGGCAGTAAAGCAGATAAGTGGCAAGAACAGTGTGTGTTTGCAGTTTGCTGAATGTTACGGCTGCGATCTTTGTTCTGCCACCTATTTAATTTCATTTGCTCTTCTGTTAAAAGATTCAAGTGTTTTATTCCAGTTCTAGGAGCTTTTTAAGAATGTAATTTGTACAACGCAGTTTTAAGTTTATATTGTCTTTTACTTTGGAAAGTCTTGCAGTGATTTCTCGGAATGGAGCTACATCTGGTTGTAAACATGCCAGCTATCACATGAAGCATGGAGATTATGCTTTCTTACTTTAAATCGGTAGATTAATTTTAGTTGGCTTAAAGTGGATTCTCGTAATTAATCTACTCGAATTTGTTTTAAAAACGTATGTTGGATGTTTTGAAAGAATATTTATCCTTAGGCAAGAAGAATATCGGAATCTTTATCCGTTATGTCGACATTAGAGATGAACTTTGCCTTTTAAATCTTTCAAAAGTAAACGTTCTCTGACACTCCTGCCAATTCATTCCCTTTGAGTTTTCTTACTGCTGTCAGTAGGACTTAAACATATTTTAATGCAATATAATTATCCCACTGTTTGAAACTGTGAAATTGTTTAGCAAGATAAAATAGGCTGAAGATACGCAAGTCCTCTTATCTCTGTTAGGTTGGTGAACGCTTTTTGATCACGTCCACCCTCACTTCCATAGGATGTTAAGTGACAGAGCTGTGCAGATCATTCTTTTCTTAACTTACACCCACGTACTTTCTTTCATATCAGCTAAATAATATCAAATTTAAGAACTGTCAGTTAGGAAAAACATGAAAAGGCAAAGAGTGGTTAAGTAAAACAGGGAGAAGTGTATCCTCAGTTTTCTCTGCAGACGGTCATCAACTCTCTGGCTGCAGATCTGCAGCTGGCCAGGACTAGCAGTGGGACCTGGAGGTCAGCTCCGGAGCACCTCAGGTCCAGGCTAGCTGCCTGGAGGAATTCACAACCCAAGTCAGAAAGAAAAGGTAGAAGGGAAACTTAAATAGAAAGCCCTCACACTACAACAAATATGTATTAATTTATTTTATTTTGCTGTTAGAGAGAGAAAGAGATCAGGTATTTCCGCGTGTTCCTGAAAGCATGTCGTTAATCATCAGATTTTTAGCAGGTCTTACAGAGGAGTGAGGCTTCCTGGTGGAGTTTGGTAGACCTTGAACATTGGGGTAAGAATACTTTTTCTGTGGCAGAAAGGCATCCTTTAACTTGAACTTCATCTTGTGCTTTGTTTTTTTGTTTTTTTTTTTAATGCCGGCATTGCCTTTTCCTTGGGGGGAAAAACAGACATGCATTTGGGACAACGCACTTTTAATTGAACAGCAAAACTTTTTTTTCCTTTCTTAGAATTATCATTTTAGTCTTTGTTATTATTTACTGACCTTCACTCTAGATTGTAACAACAGTCAACCAAAAAAATCTAACCAACAAACATCAGTGTACCCACATTACAGACAGAAAAGAATAATTAGTCAGGGAATTCGTAATCAGTAAGAACTCATAATTGGAAAATAATTTGATTAAATATTTAAATATATCAGTAGAGCAAAGTAGCAATGCATGTTTTGGAAAATCTAACCTGCAAGATTTTTTTCTCTGCTTCTGCAGAAATAAAGGATCAAATTTGGTGCTTGTCCTTAAATTCTGCAGAGCAGGTTTTGATTCTTCTCACTGGTGAATGAAAGCCTAGCAAGAAGTAGAATGGTCCACAGAAATAGAGCTCATCCTAAAATCATGTATTGCCTACAGTCCAGTTTTGCAGATACTTAAATGTGTGCATATAGGTAGACTTAATTGCCTTACTGGTGTACTGTTAGCTCAATGTGCTTATAGCTGAATATCCGGTTATGCAGTGATATTAATACCAAAGTCACAAACACTTTCAACTGAAAAATAAAACCAGAAAATCATTTTTCCATGTTAAATATATATCTGGGAGGTCGTTGAGCTCTTTTATGGATTTTCTTGGGGGTGGGAAAAATTGTGTAGGTTAGAGATTGGCACAAAACTTGAAATAAGCAAAATCTTCTTCAGATAAGTGACAGTTCTCTGGATGCTATTAAGCTGTGAACAGTAGGTCTTTTCAGTAATCACTGTGATTCATTTTCATATTGTGTTTTTTCTAATAATAATATCTTTAAAAGGCTTACAGAACAGTAGGCTGCACCAGCATAGCTTTATGTGCCGAAGGGAAGGGTTCATGCATGGAATCTTAGATAATTTACCTTAAATTGATTTGCACAGCTCAATAATACCGTAAGAAAACTGTGAGCTCAGATCATGGGTTCATGTAGCATAGAGTCTCATCTCTGATGGGCAGTAGCAGCACTGGAAAAAGATTGTAAGAGTGGGGTAAGCGTACAGTAGGCACGGTAAAATTTCCTGCATTTATTCTCCTAGTCTCTGTGGATTTATAGCTATTTTTTGACATTCGAGGTACTTATCTAGTTTTAAGTTTGCATTGTATGTGTGAGGAAGTACCACTCAAAAGATTTTTTTTTCCTTTCTCTTTTTTTTCTTTTAAGCCAGTCTGTCTCCTCTGGTTTGTCATTTTGTTATTTCATCTCTTCCACACTGTCCTCCTCATTACATGCCATATCCCTCCAAATATTTATCTTTCAGCTTAAGGAGTCTGTTTAACTGGTTCTCTCGGAGGACTCTTTCCATATCTTTGCTCGTTCTTCTCGCCCTTTCATGTTTCTCCAACTTCTACCAGACCCTGTTTGCAATCGGAGGCCGTAGCTACTCAGTGTTCAAGGTGTAGGTACTTTGTGGGTTTATACAGCAGTGTATAAATACTGACTTGATATTTCTTATAAAATTGTTTTTGTATTTTTATAGAATTAGAGTAAATGACTTAGAATTCTAAGAGAATGTCAGCACAATTGCAGATAAGAGGCATATGTGTGAAGGTCTCTGCAACAACACCAGCACAGCCCAAAGGGTACTGTAAATGACAGTTACCCTTACTCTTCTCAGGTGTTACAAGATCTGTCACGTATTTTGACTAGGTTTTTCAAAAAATCCATTGCATTCAATTGTTTTATTCTGTCATATAGAACCATAGAATCCTTAAGAGTTAGAAGGGACCTCTGAAGGCCAACTAGTCCAACTTTCCTACAGTGAACAGGGACACCACAGCTAGATCAGGTTGCCCAGGATCTGATCCAGCCTCACCTTGAAGTCTTCAGGGACAGGACACAAATCACATCACTAGGCAACCTGATGTAGTGCCTCAGTACCCTCACTGTAAAAGGCTTTTTCCTTATAGCCAATCTAAATCTACCCTCTTAGAGCTTGAAATGATTTCCCCTTGTTCTGTCATCACAGACCTTGCTAGAGAGTCTGTATGCTTTCTTCCTGTAGCTCCCTTTTGGATACTGAGAGGCCTCTATCAGGTCACCTCACAGCCTTCTTTTCTCCAGGCTGAACAGCCCCAACTCTATCAGCCTGTCCTATGAGGAGAGGTGTTCCATTCCATGAATCATTTTTGTGGCTCTCCTCTGCACACGCTCCAACAAGTCCGTGTCTCTACTGACATCCATCTGGATGCAGTACTCCAGGTGAGGCCCCACCAGCACAGAGTAGAGTGGCAGGACCACCTCCGTTGACCTACTGGCCAATTTCTTTTGATGCAGCTCGGGGTATGGTTGACTTCCTAGACTGTGGGAGTACACTTCTGGCTCATGTCCAGTTTGCCTTCCTCCAGTACCTCCAGGTCTTTTTCAGCAGGTCTGTGCTCAATCCTTTCATCCCCCAGCTTGTATTGGTAAGGGGGGGGTTACCTCGACCCAGGTGCAAGACCTTGCATTTGGATTTGAACCTCATGAGGTTCATGTGGGCCCACTGCTTGAGCCTGTCTCGGTCCCTCTGGATGGCAATGACATGTATTCTCATTTGCTGTGCTGCCATGTGTCCATTATGAAAAAGCATTTTTTTAAATTATCAGGCATGACTAATATTTTCTTTTGTGCGGAAGGAGCACACTTTATTTTTGTTCTTAAAATGGAAAAAAAAAAAATTGGTCTTCAGCCTGATTTTGGAGAGGCAGTGTTTACAGTACCACGAAGGACATTTCTGCTTTCAAATCTGCTCATCATTCCTTAATTGTTCTTTATGATTTGCCTAATTTAGCAGAAAGGAAGATCATTGTTTGAAACCCTTCTCATAAGAATATTGTAGAAGATCAGACCGCCTTTTTTTGTTCTTGCTGTTGCTTTGTTGCAGTCCCTAATACTGTGTGTCACTGAGAGAAAATGTTTTGAACCTTTTGATCTCCCTTGGGGAAACGCTGCAAGTAGCAGAATTTTGTTATTTTTAGGTCAATTTAGGTCTTACATGATTCAGCACTTGTGGTTTGTGGGAAAAAAAAGAGTTGTAGATTACGATTAAAGGAGCAGAAATAGTAAGGAGTGGTTACTAGATGAGGAATCATCTTACTGTTAAAATACTTTTTCACTTGGCTTTCTTTCTTTTCAAAATGTCCATCTCCATTCCTCATATTTTCTCTGTTAGTCCATGTGGCTCGTACACTTCAAAGAGATTTTAGAACAGCAAGTTGCCCTCAGATCTTGATAATACCATTTAAGTCTGTCAAGCACGGTTGTCTCCAGCGGGTCAACCACTGATCCCCTTTTGACAGCCTCTCAGGAACAAAGAGAAAACCTCTAGGAATGGGGTGGAGAAGACATGAGATGTAACATAGCTGCTTATAGTGCAGGAAAAATTCTTTGTTGTAATAGTGGACCACAAACAATGAGTTAACTCATTCTAAGTTAGATTAACAAAGCATGAATTACAAAAAACACATGAATTAATTATGCCGTTCTCTTTGGGGCTAGTGAGTCCTCAGCTGGGATATTGTATCCTAGTATTGGGAACTGAACTTCAAAAAACAAACAAAGAAAACCCAACTTCTTTGATGTTCTTCACAGCATCAAGAGCAAGGAGAGACTAAGGAAATTGGGTATGTGTACTCTTGAGAAAAGAACTGTCTGGTTTGAAAGAAAAAGGGAGACTAATACAGTTTTCAGCATTTTACAAGCTGTAATTATGTATTCTTGTGCCTATCTACAAGGGCTGCTCCAACAGTAATGCCTCCTATTTTTATTATTTTGTCCCATGACATCAGAGGCAGATGGTGGTACAGCAGTAGAGGTTGAACCTTCCCGCCAGTATTCCATTATGTGTTGCTGCCGTGTGACAGATGGCAGCAGAGAGGCAGTCTGACACAATGGTGTCTGACCTGGAAGTGTGTGTGAAGCAAAGGAGTGTCATTGAATTCCTCCACGCGGACAGAGTGGCACCTGCTGACATTCACTGATGCTTGCTGAATGTTTATGGAGGCCAACTGGTGGATGTGAGCACAGTGAGATGGTGGGTGGTGTGTTTCAGCTGTGATGACAGCAACAGTGGGTTTACCTCTGCTGGTGCAGATTAGTGTGAGTGGGGCATGCAGGCTCTTGTTCATTGCGGGTGAAAATGCAGAGCTAATGGTGGTGACTATGTTAAAAAACAGTGTTTTGAAGCTGAGAATCTTCTCTATCAAACAGTGTTATTGTTCTCTCTGTATCTGTTGTAGTTTCCATGGAAATAAATAGGAGGCGTTACCTTTGGAACAGTCTACCTATTTGGAGGAAGGAAGTGAACTTGAGGAGAGGGGCAAATTCCTTTTTTCAGTTTTGTATGGAGGTCTGCATTTTCAGAATATTCTGTATTTAGGAATCACAATCTACCAAATACGCTGAGATAAGAATGCCCAGTTTCAGGCATTTAATGGTGAGTTTTCCAGGTCCCAGGTGTCAGGTGAGTAGTTCTGGAGCACTGGTGACAGTAGTTCTATGACTTGTTCTAGCGGCAGGAAGGTCCACGTGTGGATCTCATGGTAAGCATCGTCACTTTTAGATTATATGTTGTGTACTGAGAGGGAGGTTTGAAAGAAGAGCTGTGGCAAAATTGGTGATACTGCTAGCAAGTGGTTTAAGGAATTAAGGACAGAGATCATAGGAAATCCGTTCCAACCCGAGCCATTCTATGAATCTGTGAAAACAGGTTTCATTATCTATCATAGTCAGTTTAGCAAATCCTGTAGGAAGGAGAAGCATTTTCTGTTTCTGTTAGGGCTGGTTTCTTATTTTCTTAATGGAGAACATTTTAAGGACAGAAAGATGTTGAAACACATCCAGCAGTACTATTATTTAAAGTATGAACACATTGAAAGGTGTATCTTTTTTTTTTTTACTTTTATTATTGCTCCATAATGATTAGGAGCATTGCCCCATACTGATTCCATTCCTGATCCATGCTCACACAATAGATGTGAACTTGCTGTATACCCAAATTCTAGGGTAGAAACTTAAGAGTTTGCAGTAAATCAGAGTTTTCATTTACTTTTTTCCTTTCTTAAAAACAAATTGTTGCATATAGTATAATTAGGCAAGGTTGTTTTTTTTTTTAATAAGAATATATTGCCTTGCGTGCTTTGAGACACCAAAAGGAAAATGAAGCAGAATGTTTGTTAATCAGTTTATGAAGGGCTGCTGTACGGAATTTGGGGGTATAATGAGGAGAAGGTCCTGCCTCTGACAGTCAGCTTGAGTGCAAGGGGAATTCCAGGCATTTGCTCCCAGCAAGAGATTTCCTTTATTCTGAGCACTCTTTGTTTGCTATACTCACTTACTGGCTGAGTTCTATCAGTGTGTACTATTTCTGGGCAGGTTTTCTTGGTGTTGTTAGAGTGAGTTCCTGTTGGGACCTGACGATGTGGATTTCAAACCTGAAAGGTAATTTTCTAGCTGACAGACATTCTAGTTCATTTACTTTTTTGAGTTGCTTATGTGTATATGATACCTGTTTTCCCCTAACATCCATTAGTTTTTCTCCCTGGGGTTCGTACTTGTAGACAAATCTGAATCACACTGCTGTTAAGCATACCTGCTGAGGAACACTCATGGTGCAGTTTCATGAGCATTTGTTCAAGCTGTGCTGCCAGGCTGAGCTATCCTCCTCTTCCTCCTCTGTCTCCATCCACTGACAGCCTCCCCTGTCTTTGTCCATTTTGGTTTTCTATTTTTATACCTGTACCATGTTCTCAGCTGTGTCCTGGTAAAGCTGTTTGTTTTGCCTGACAGTGTGAGTGGAGGGAGAGGTTGTTATTAATGTGGATCATTCCCCTGGTTTAATGTGTGGAGTGACCCAAGATGGGGGAGATGAAAGCGGAGGTGGGAATGAACGGTAGGATGTAATGGGAGGGTGAAAGCTGTCTAAATAACAGGTTTACTTCTTCCAACCCTGCATCTACAGTCAGAGATTAAGGTCAGACCAGAAGCCACTGAAGATCTGCATGTTCAGAGAAATCCTGTGCTCTGTTAATTTTGATGTTTGTGATTTGCTGCCTGTTACTTCTTGCGGAGGTTGGGTGGTATAAGAACAGGTCTGTCTTGTTCACCCTTGCTCTTTGGATAAATAAACACTGCTACCTTTGGTCATGCCAAAACAACTCAGTGGACAGAAGCTGTAAGGCTTAGTCTGATGTATTTCAAAAGCAACTGACCAATCTGAACTCCTGTGTACAAAAGACTTCCTAGCTGTTGGAGTCTCATGTAACAAGAACTCTTCCCATCTGCCTCCACTCCAACCTCCTCTGCATTACTGTATAATCTTTGCTAGGAACATGATAGATAGGTATGCAGAAATCCCATGCACAGCTGTTTGGCCACAAAAGACATGCTAGTGATGTGAAAGACAGTAGAGCATTCTTGCAGTGCATGCCATGTCACTGGCAGCATGTGAAAGTGAAGCATGTTATAAAGTTGTCATAGCCTTTGGGAGAGGCAGGACAAGTTCACAGAAGTCATCTGAGGGCTGCTGAGTGTGTAGAAGCACTGTTTGTCTCAAGGAGGTTCCTGAGCTGAGTAAGTGGAGATTGGCACACTGTGTGGAGGTCTTGGGCTTGTCTATCTCTTGTTGGGCACCCATTGCTGGAGGAAGCACAGTGGACCAGAAGGACCTCTGGTGCCTTACTCACGCCTTCTTAAGTTATGTTTTATTAAGTCATTGCAGTGAATAACCTTCCAACATTCCTAAATTATTGCTATGGTAGTTCATTTTTAAATAGGTTAACTGAAAAACAAACAAACCACAGCAGTTTTTCAGGTGAATGTTTTGCCTGATGTGCCAGTAAGATTCCCTTATTAGCCATTATTTAGTTTTTCCAGTTATAACACGATGAGTGTGAGAGAGCACGCTGCCTTTCCGAGCAGAATGTGTAATGGTTTTCCTTCTGTAAGCTTGAAGAATCTCTGACCAAAAGGGAATCATAACACTGTGTCCCTCAGCCTGTCTTTGTTTGTAGGCTGTAACCAGATGAGCAAGCCTCGCACTAAGAGGAAATTGCTCACGATAGGAGTTTTGGAGAGGAAGACCATTCTGAACAGACTCAACAATAAAACTTGTCAAGTTTCACAAGCTACAAAAGGATGCCATAGGAGTGGCACGCTTGCATCTAATGTATACATTAAAAAAGCCTGAGGATTAGCTCAGAACTTGGCTAAGTTGTTGTTTAGGGAATGAAATGAGAGCAAATATAATGCACTCCAGTGTTCTGTCTTCATAAAGCCAAGTGAAGTTTTTGAGTTGAACTCTTTAATTCCTGTTAAATAACCTCTTGTATCTGCACCTATATTACTGTGAGCATTAAATAATCGTATCTTTTCTCAATGAGGGAAGCATGAAAGAAGAAACAAAATGTCCTTCTTGGATCTCATCTGAGATTTATGTAACCTGAAATAATCAGAAAGGAAACACATCCTTCTTTACAAAAATACAGAGACCACCTTAGCCAAATAGTTGAATAATGGGGACTGTAGGCAGACAGCCTGAAGGCTTTGCTGCATCTGGCGGTATTTGTAATTTGTTTTAAATTGTATTAGTGCAGTTCTTTACCTTAGTTTCCCCATTTACTTCTCTAAAATCTGAATGCTGCGTTATGTCAAGGAAAATGTCCCCGTGATGTTTCCTGGACGTGTAGAGAGACGCTGGGAAAGGAAATTAACTTTTTTATAATTATGTGCAGTAGGAGATTGGCATGAGCATGTTTATCATCACGTTTGTTTTAAGAAGATAATAATTGGGCATCTTTAAGCTTGAACAAAAATACTCCCCATCTGTGTTTGAACATAAATTATCTAAAATGCAAGTATACGAAAATGTGTTCAAAACTGGTAGAGTGATACATTGATAGGAGCCAGTACTGTAACTTTGTTTTAGAGCAGTACCCAAAAAAGCAGAATTCACATTGAACTCAAAATTAAAGGTTTAATTTAAGCAGGTTTTGTTCTGAGTTTTGTTTTTTTTTTAAGATCAGTATGTGTGTTTCCAAGAAAGTTTACAAAACAGTGGATGAAAAAGGTCGTTTAAAACAATCCAACCTAATTGGCTGCAGAGCTCAACTCTGCCACTCAAAATTGTAGATGAGAAAGAAAAAGAAATGGCTAGTTTGTTTTCCCATTTATATGGTTGGGAGACACTTTTTCCAGAACAGTGAAGAACTTAGAAGTAAATCTTTAGGAAGACTTTTAATAATTTCTCAAATTTGGGCATTTTTAAAGATGCTGCTTTGCTGCATTGAAGAGCTTGGTTGCTTTAAACTTGACTTTTCACTTTGCGAGTCAAATTGTTCCAGGGATGTAATACTGTTGTTTTGTATCAATCAATTATTTATTTGGAATATTATTGTTTTTATTATTATTATTATTCTTTACTAGAACCATTGGCCCTGATGTGCACGTATGAAGCGTTCTCTAACAATGCAGCATTTTGACCAGCATGCTGAAAAATGCAGTACCAGCCAAATTTGGTGCTAGTGTTTTCATATTTTTATTGTGTTCATTTGCAGTGTCCTTTGTTGCCCAGAAGGAACCGCAAAAAACTGAATATTGTCGTCAGTTTCACCAAAATAATTGTGCATGTTTTTGTCTCTTTGATACACATCGTGAAGCTACAATCTTGTTCATCAGATTATTTCATAGAATCATAGAATGGCTTTGTTTGGAAGGGACCTCAAAGCCCACCCAGTCCCACCCCATGACATGGGCGGGGCTGCCCCTCACCAGCTCAGCTGCCCAGGGCCCCATCCAACCTGGCCTTGAGCGCCTCCAGGAATGGGGTACCACAGCTTCTCTGGGCAGCTGTGCCAGCGCCTCACTGCCCTCTGAGTAAGGAATTTCCTCCTAACGTCTAACTGAAATCTCCCCTCTCTTAGTTTAAAGTCATTCCCCTTTTCCCTATCACTGCTCAGGTAAAAAGTCAGCCTCCGTTTTTCTTACAAGCTCCTTTCAAGTACTGAAAGGCTGCAATGAGATATGCCCAGAGACTTCTCCAGCTGAACAAGCCCAATTCCCTCAACTTTTCTTCATAGGAGAGGTGCTCCACCCCTCTGAGCATCATTGTGGCCCTCCTTCATTAGTGCGTAACCATCTTCCTCTCCACGGGCTTCCTAGATCCTCTCATCTCCTGCTTAGGGACATCTGCTGTGGAATGAAAGGAATGAAGAAAAAGAGGTATGCTGAGGAAGGCTGCCCAATATCTCCCTTGGTTTCTTCTTTCTGCCCTGTTCCAGATTTTCAATTCCTTCCCTCATGGGACCTGAGCAGGAGGTTCCCAGAAGAAGGCCTCCAGATGGTGCTTGGCTGTTTCAGCTTCATACCAACTAAGGAAAGAGTTGTCACAGGAGGCCAAGTTATGTTTTTACCTAACACAAGCTCGCTGACATGAAAAATGAACTTTTGCCCTGCATATATGCGATGCTGTCCTGTTGAATTGTTTTCTGTCTAAAGTATGTATTTCTCAGCGGGGAACACTTGTAACTCATTAAAAAAAAAACCAACAATAAATACACTTAGATAAAAGGAGGTATGTTGGTAATACAAACTCTATGTCAGGTGATACACTTACACATCTGTACTTTAAAGCTGGCCCTACAAAGAAAGAACAAATAACAACTGTTATTTACAAAACCACTTTTACACATATTATATGAAAATATATATCTTAGAGAAGACATTCACAAAAAAAGCCCCAGGAAATTTTAATTAATTCTTTAAGCCATTTAAATACAGCTTTAAACTCATGCAGTCTTGACTGCTTGGCTTTTACTGTCTTCCTTTAGGGTTGAGGCTTAATTAAAGGTCAGTGTCACGCACATTTCCACAACACATAGTAAAACCCTGGAATGAAATGAGCCTCACTCGAACATTTGATTAGACAAGATAATGGATTTCCCCCTGGAGTAGTTTGTTATTCAAAACAAGCTCTTTAGGGAAGGAAGTTCACATCAGTTGGTAACTGTTCCTGTGGATACCAAAGAACTTTGTACAGTACACACTACAGTAAATTGCACTGCAGGTCATTTAAGAGCTAGAAGTACAGCCTGTGTCTATGTAAAAGTGTCAGAATGTATTAAAAATAATAATAATGAGCTTAAAAGCAGACAAACAGCAAGAACTGATACCAGAAAAAAATAATGACCTGATTTACTGCACTGGTTGGTTTTGGTTAGTCCAGAAAACTGCCATTCTTGTAGATAAACTTTAGAAGTGTTGGTTTTTGTTTTGGTTGTGTTTTTTTAACCATGTATGTTACAGCATAGAAAACGCTAAGCAGAAAACTTTGTTATGAACTCATAGCCTTAAATGCAGCATAGAACTATATAACTTTGGTTTATGGATTTACCTTTCCTGTTGGTGCAGTTGTAAGCTTCAAAATTATTAGCTGTTCTTCTCTGTGGATTAGAGTGGGTTTCTTTTTTCTGTCATTGTGTTTTGCCCCTTTTGGTCTTTGTACACCATATATCTGAAATTTTTTTGTGACTGATGGCAAATGCTGGTAGTAAGCCACGTTCACTAGGATTCAGCTAAAATTTAACTTCTATTTTGATTCTTTGTATGAATTCACTTCCAAGGGTAAGCTGGAGGAGAACGTGGTATTTTGGACTCATGAACTGAACATCTTCTGAACAACACTGTTCTTTTCATGGGATGGAAACATTCCTTGAAGTTATTAAATGTTTGCTGCCATGGATGCAGTTTAATACATTTTGCAGTATAGCAGTGAGCACAGTATGCGTCTGGTGAGTACCTAGGTTTAGCAATCCAATTTAAATCTTGTTTTGACCTTGTCTTGAACTGCCGTGGTGTTTGTCTTTGATTACAGAAGTCCCTGTTAAATACCCACCCCAATGATTTTCAGTGTTCTGAGTTTGCCAAAGCTGTTAACAAAGCTGTTGTTTGTATCTTAAATTTGTTATTTGGTTTTATGGTGATAATGGTCTTCATGAAAGTTTTGCATGTTTCAGGAAGGATTCTGTCAGTTTTATATAGTATGAATTACATAATTCCTTTGTAATATGTTATGATAACGTGTTATGTATATGAGTATCTGAATATTATTCAAAGAAGCCAGTCACAATTTTACATAAATGTCTTTGGTACATAGTACTAGCACTTGAACTATAGCTTGAGTCAACAGAAAATCCTCAAGTGGAAAAAGAAGTCCTGTTTTGGCAATCAGCACTGATCTCACGTGATTCCAGAAAGTGACAT
The DNA here is from genome assembly GCA_002909625.1 of Bambusicola thoracicus. Taxonomy (NCBI): domain Eukaryota; kingdom Metazoa; phylum Chordata; class Aves; order Galliformes; family Phasianidae; genus Bambusicola; species Bambusicola thoracicus. The sequence goes on along the minus strand of PPHD01000226.1, from coordinate 61,370 downwards.
AATCTTGTTTTCTCCATTCTTTCTCCTACCTTTCCTCTTACCTTAGGCAGGAGGGGGTATGTGTTATGGCGTAATGTGCTTTTTTATACCTTCACTGGGAGCTCAAAGTGTTCTCAGTCCTGTACGCAATAATTTGTTCCATGAGTAATGGAGTTAACAAGTTCAGGTTGCCTCTGAACGTATTGTAGGTGTACAGCATAATCCACCAGTGACAATCAATCGTCGGTGTCTTCTTCAGGTCTCCTGTTGCTCGATTTTCCTCCGAGTTGTCCCAGTCCCCCTCCAGATTTTGATAGATAAGTCTGACTGGCTGCTGATACCATGTGTGTTAGTCGGCTGCTAATCCAGCAAAGCAGATAACCTACTGAAATCGAGCTAAACTTTACCTGTTAATATCAATGTTGAACCATCTCCTTTCTCCAGGCAGCAGTGGTCTTGAGAGGCTTGCTACCAAGAGGCACTTTTGCATCCTGTCTCCTTGGCCCATTGATTTGGAATTGCCCAACATGTTCCATGGTCGGTTAGTGGACACGGTTGGTGATCTGACAGTATGGCATCCTAAGATTCCTTTCTTAAAGAAACCAAGCCAAACTGACAGTTTGTTTCAGCAGGTTTTAAACAGTTCAATAAGTTACATTATGACTGAAATACAAATGTAACATTTATGCTTCTGTCTGCAGATAACTATTCTCCTTTGGTTATAATATGACTTTTAAGAAACATGGAGCATTGTATAATTTATCCTTCTCAAGGAGAAAGGACTATCTTCTGCTCTGTAAGAAAGCTTAAGTTGTCCCACTGTATGGTTACTTGACCCTGTCTGATCTAGATGTTTAGTATTTTCAGACTGGTGTTTTGTACAAAAGTGAATCTTGTGTCTTCATTGGCAGTGCATCTCTTTCACCTTTCCAACAACTTGTAAGCTGTTGGTATTGGCTAGCTGCTCCTTTTGTTGTATTTTTTTTTGTATGGGCTTTTCTGCCATTCTGCTTCAGTGAACCTGAACGCACCCTGATCTCTATCCATCTAATTATGCACACTGTACAGGACAGATTTTCAGAAGTAAATGCAAATGCAAGATTGTACATGGCTGATCATGGAGAATAAAAGTTCATAACTTTTTTTCTTCTAATAGCACAGGGGGATAACTTTCCTGCAGCATATTGGAGAGGAAGATATTTTACAGCCAAAGATAGTAGGCTAGATCCTGCCTTATATCTACAGCATACTCAAAATGAAGTGTGCGATAAGATGGAGAACAGAGTACAGTTTGGGGCTTGTGTGTATCATTACCAGTGAGATTTAGAGTGACTGCCTCAAGAAATTCTAAGCAACCTTTAATGAGCGACAGCTGCATTTGTTGTATTGTTCTATTTTTCCTTTTTTGATTTTTTCTTCTGTTACTTACCCGGAAGATTTTATTTAAACAGAATAATGTCACTAAGGAAAAGAATAACTTTTACAACATAAAAATCAGTGTGTTCTTAACTGCTTGTACAAATGAGTGAATTCCTGCATTTTAATTGTGTATCCCTTTTAAGTATATATTAAGAAAGAAAATGATGTAAAAAAAAATAGCTGGATAAGTAGTGTTTTTAGCAACTTGTATTGTATTCCTTGGTTTATGATTTGAACTGCATAGTATTAAGTCCCTACAATGAGATAGTTACAGACATTTACATCTGCATAAAATATACTGTTGAAGTGTATGCTACCAGTTAGAAATGCTCAGTGTCCCTTTTCCTCATGATTCATAAAATGAACGTAACAGGGAAAGAGGATAGTTGTTGTGGAAAGTTGTTACTGTGAAATATGGAAAACATGAGATCTAATGATAGGTCAAAAATAACCTTCAATAGCTGTTCTAAATTAGGCAGAGCTTAAGAGCTAAACAGACATGCTTCGAGTTATTATTTGAAAAATACTCATCTGAGGTGCACTTCATCTGTTCACATCTTTTCATCTGAAGTTGGCCTTTCTGAAACAATTAACAATGCTGCTGCTAACTTAACTGGGATCCCCTGAATGTTTGTTGAGTGTTGTTGAGTTTTTCGAGATGGACACTGAAATTTCAAGTGAACTAAGAGGTGGGAGAAGGAAGTGTTTGCTTTATGTCTGAGCTTTTATGCTGCATCGACAGTGAGTGGTAATGATTTGTAGAATTACATTTTGCGATAAGGAATTTCACAAAATGTAAGGATGGATTTACACATCCATACAATTCACAGCAATTCGTCATATTTATCTTAGTTTAGAATAATTGAAAATAGATAGGTTGGAAGAACCTGTCATCTTCCCTTAATATATTCTTATTGTAAGCATATTTGCAAAATGCATTAGGATAAGCAGACTTAGAAATGTGACTTCTAAAAATCCTTCAGAAAGTTTTTATTTAATTTTTCTTGTTTCATCATGCAGTGTGTGCTTTTGGTAGTCTCTGCAACGAAGTACAAAGAGCTGGATGTTGCATCCTTTACTATGACTTGGTTATGGCTTTAAGAATATAAGGAATTAGCAGGTGGCTTAAAATGTGCTGTCTCTACTAACCTCTGAAAGACGTTTCTCCTGGCTCATACAGTCCTTCCTTCAGTCCACTGGGTGAATAACAAAGGACTTTCTCCCTTCCTGTTCCCTTGTCTGCAGGGTTGCTTGAACTGTATAGCTGCCTAAGTAGTTTGTAAGTATATCCTGCCATAATTTATTAATCTGTGCTGAAGATTGCAGGGATGCAGAACACTAAAATACACAGTATCACGCAAGCTAAGGCAGTAGTATAATTGCGGTACAAGTAAGCAGACTCCATTTTCTAAATGCACATCATTCTCCCATTGAAATGCTTTTTGAAGGAATACTCCTTGTTTTTATTTTGGAAGCCTAATGCTGACTTTCTGGGACTCAGTTTAGTTGCTACGGCTTCTGGTTGTTTTTATTCCACTTCCTAAAAAAAGTGGATGTCGGCAGAACCCTTTTTCCAATCCACACATTGTCTGGAAAATCTTACACACTACATAAAAGTTAATCTACTTACCTGAAGACTCAACTTCTTCCTGAACTATCTTGGATCTCTTCCAGTTTCATCAAAGAAAGGTCACAGTTTGGAACTATCATATGCAGGAGCATTGTTGAAAAATAACTTAGCGTTTATATTTAAACCTCATTGTTATGTGTTTAGTTATTGACCTATGTATCTGTGAAGAGAAGTGCATTTCTTCCTTCCTCTCTCTCTTCCTTTCCCTCCCCACCGAGGGAGGTTCGGTCCTTCTGCTACCTTTCTTCCTCTTTCCTGCTCCATTAAAAATAGAACTCTTCCATTTTATTTTCATTTTCCTGAGCAACCAAGCTCCAGTGTACTCTGTCACAAGATTCACTTTCCACTATTGCCAGCATCCCTACAGATTTCTTTGTCCTAGATAGCACTTCCCCAGTGAGACACCAGATGACTTAAGGAGATGAGATGAGGGTGACCAGTTCAGCAGGGAGAAAGTGGGACATGCCTGGATACTGCATGTGTGGGATTCTAGCATTCTAGTAGGCAGAAACTTCCCTTCCACTATGTTCTCACCTTCGGGAGAATGCAGCAAAACTCTTTAAATAAGGATGACCATCTTCTGCTTGCAGCATGAGTCGTCTTTTTAACTTCAGTTAGGATCCAGATTACAGGTAGTTTTTAGTCATTTAGACATTTTCCCATTTTCAGAGAGGTGTTGGGTCTTTTTTCTTGCATGTGTATGGTTTTACATTGTCTCTTTGACCTAAATTGTCAATAGAGTTTGGAGAAGAGTAAAATAATACAGTAATGCATCTAATAATACACCTAGGACTGCGTAAAAGGGTTTCTATCAGACAAACTCTGTGATCTTCTGAGCAGAATAGATTGGTTGTGAGGAAGAGAATCAACAAGTCTTGTGGGTATTGATCTAGTTACTCTATTCCCCTTATCCTTTACTCATTGTTAGTTTACAGGTTCAGCAAGATGGCAACAAAATCCTTTTGTCAAGTCAGTATGGTAGTGAGCATCTTCTCACCCAGAGGGTGGTGATGCACTGGAACAGGTTGCTCAAGGAGGTTGTGGATGCCCCATCACTGGAGGCATTCAAAGCCAGGCTGGATGTGGCTCTGGGCAGCCTGGTCTGGTGGCTGGCAACCCTGTACATAGCAGGGGGGGTTGAAACTCGATCATTGTGGCCCTTTTCAATCCAGGACATTCTATGGTTGGTTTGGGCATTAGGAATGTCTCAAGTGCATAGAACTTGACTTTTGCTGATTGGCATACATTCTTTCTTAAAAAAAAAAAATCTTCATTTTTATTAGTATTTATTAAAAAACCTCTTTGTTTTTGAAATGTAGAAGTCAAGAAAACTGCACAGCTCGTTCTGAAGTTCTTTGGCATACTTCTGTCTCAATCTCAAATTATGTTCAACTGCTGTTGAGATTGGTTTAATTTTCTTGTTAATATAGGTGGAAGATTTAGAGTCAAAATAATATTCCAATAATTATCTCTGAAATTACTACTAATACCCTAAAATAGCAATAAATGATAATTTTTATTGAAATACTTGAAAATTTTTTAGTGATAGTAGTAAGGTTTTTTTTCTGATTCATAGATGGGGAAACTGAGCCATGAGAGGTTGTGGAGAATAGCTGACAGAGCCAGAAATAGAGCTCAGGCTTTTCCACTTTCAGCTCAGTGTTCTTGTCATTGGATACCACCAGATGGTCTCCAGATTATTCAGTAAATAAGCCTCTGCATCCTCCATAAATACTCTACCAAAGCCAACTGGCTGCGTCTCACGCTTGCTAGTTCCCAGTCTGTGAGAGTGGCTGGCTTGACAGGTATTGCTATAGCTGGCTGCATTGAGCCATCTTTTCTTCTCCAGGCTAACTAGTTTTACCAAGCAGAACAATCTCTTCTCTGCCTCCGCTTTTAGCAGTTCTTCTCTCCGTCATAGTGTACTTTTTTATGTAAAACTCTTCTGTGTATGCTTGAGGCAAACAATCTGATTTAAAGGAAAAAATCCTTCTTCTGATAACTGCTTGCAGATGTCTGAATAGTGTCTAAAGAAATATTTTATCTGCTTTTGAAATCTGGATTGCTAAATTGTTACTGTCTGTATGCCTTGAGATTCAGAGGAGATATATATACTTGCATATGCATATGCATGTGCACGTGTGTGTGTAGCATGCCAGATGGGAGAGGAGGTTCATGACTAGAACTAGGACTCTTTTTCTGGTCCCTCTTAATTTAGTTTGCTTCCTAGTGCAAATCCCTTTTGCTTCCATCTGTTTTGGGGAGGATTTTCATGGCTTTTCAGTTCTTGGGGATTTGGTTCTACCATAATTCAGGTTCAGCCTGGTCTAGTGAATGGCGACGTAGCAGGGGGGTTGAAACTCAATGATCATTGTGGTCCTTTTCAACGCAGTCCATTCTATGATATTTTGTATGTGTAATACTGGTGCGTCCAAGCTAATCATAATGGGTCTAGTATTGTTTTGTTGGGGAGTTTAGTAGCATAAATCTGAACTCTCACCACCTACAGCTTTCCTCAATTCACATTGCTACGGTAGTTATGTTCCCAGTGTTTTGCAAAAACAAAGCTTCGTCCAAACTAGGTAGTTAACTGCAGGACTGAAATTCGCTGTGGGAACTGCAGGGTGGATAAACCAGCTGGCGGGAATGGACATTGACTGGTATTCTCCTAAACTGGAGGAAGCAATAAGTACGCTGTAGGCAGAACTGCTATTCAGAAGGCTGGGCTACAGAAACCTCAAATTGTTCAGCAGAGGTAAATGCTATATCCAGGACAAAGGACAGAACAGACCTGAGCATCAGTGTGGACAGACAACCGACTGGACAAGTAACAGCTCTGCTAAAAACAGCCTTGGAGATCTGGCAGAGAAGTTAAGCATGAGTCAGCAACGCATACTGACCACATATACTCAGCACATACTGTGTGGCATTAGGAAGAGTGCCTGCTGGTCAGTGGAAGGGATTATCCCCCTCTGCATAGCAGTCATGAGGTTACATGTAGAGCATACATCCACTTTTCACTCATCAAGGATGAGAAATGTCAGAAGACTACAGTCTGTCCAGTAGAGAAACCACAAAACTAGGGGGGTGAAACACATGGCATGTGAGAAGAGGCTGCAAGGAATAATCTTGTTTAGCCTGGGAAGGAGAATTCAGGATTTCATAACAGTAACTTTCACCGGAAGGAGGAGGGAAGTTACGGAAACAGAGCCAGACCTCTCAGAGGTGTGCAGTGTTGGATGAGACAGCAGTCAGCAGACACAGCCTCTGACAACAGAACCAGGAATTCTGAAGCAATTGACGGCTCACATGGATTTTTGTTTTCATCTAAGCTTATGATTTTCTACAGCTTGAACAACTCATAAATGGGTGGAGTTTTTACTCTTGGATTGTTTTCTTGAACTTGGCTAGAAAGAGCACCTTATGAAACATTCAATCTACGCAGATGGAATCATCAACAAAAAGCATCTAGATAGCAGCTGATGAACGATTGTAGCTCAGCTGCAGAGGTCCTGGTTGCTTGAGAGCCAAGTAAACCTCTGAAGACATGGCTGTGGTGCTGATGATGTGAGATGATAATTGATCACCAAGGTGTATGTTTGTGTCAGAGCTGCTCATCTGTTTTAGCATGGGTTAAACTACACTCTGTTTTAAGTCCATGTGTATTTGTTGGCCATTATCCTTCACATCCCCAAAACAATTTACCAAGAAGGAAGATGCACATTTTACAAGTACCAAGGCAACAGAGTAGTTACAGGAGCTTCTTCAAGAGACTGTGTGTTTAAGGAGGCAGCATGTAAGAGTAAGAGGCAGTGTAGTGTTATACTGTCAGCTTTCACTGTTTGGCAGGATGTTCCCTGTGACCCATTGCTTCTGCTATAGCTTTCTTAGAAATTCTCCATCTTCTCTGTTGGCCAGCAGTGTTGTCCAGTGCCTCTGTTTCCGTCTCTACAATAGAGAAGAAGAACCAGGTGACTCTGCTGTGGGCTGTCCCATCTCAACAGACTTTAACAGAGCTGGAAGACTGAGCAATTTATCTGTCTTTGTCAGCTTCAAAGATGGTTTGGTTTAAAAATAAGTCATGAGATGGAGGTCAGCTGCCTATTCATGCAAATCAATGTCATGGTTTCAACTTAATAATTTTGGTACTGTGAAAATTGTTGCTCATTTATTGGAGTATGTTCTCAAGTTTCACTGCCTGACCTCTAAATGCCCCAAAAAGTATATGAAAACTAAAGGGTAGAGGAGAAGAGAGAGAGATGTTTATCATAACCTCTGCTAGGATTTTCAGCTTTTGCCAGTGTTGGAAATGCAACTTCAAAAACTCCTTAGTGGTTTGGTCTGCTTAAAAAGTGAAGGCAGCGTGGAATGTTATGAATCAAAATTAATTGATTCTTCCATTAATTTTTGTAGGTACCAACACTTTGTGATTATTTTATGTAGTAAATTAGCAGAATCCGGAAACAGAGATTTCATATCACTGCTATTTTCAAAACTGACTTAGAATCTAACAGATGTGTTGCCATTGGAAAACATAGGCTTGAGGGAGTAGGGATAATGTATTTGTGGAATGCTGTCAGGGTTGCTTGCCTTAAAACCAGACATTTTGATATGTGGTACACACGTCCATCTGACAAACTATATTATCCCTCTGCTCTTCTTTCGCTTTCCAGTGGCAGAATTGAAGTGTGATTTAAGAGCTATGTGGATGTTTTGGGAAGGAGGATTGCTGAACATGAATAGAGGGAAAAAACAACCCTCGTCCACTTCGAAGAATGTGACAGAGGATAGTATTTACACAGGCTTATGTCATGCTCAGCTGTACACTGAAACAGCTGCTTGCTGTAATTTAAGACTAAGAACGTTGACAGTGTCCATTGAAAACATTGGACCTATTGTGAGTGCAGATAACAGTGCAGATAACCAGTAGTTTGCTTCTAGGCTAGAGCTTTCTTTTCTTTCTTATTTTTCTTCCAGGGTCTCTCCGTGATGTTAGTTGTAAAGCCTTTTGAAAGCAGGTCCCTTTTTCCCACTTCAACGTATATATGAATATGCTTGCCATGTTAGCTTTACTTACCACTGATACCACATACTTTGAACCAGAGGCTGTAAAAGAAGACGTGACAGCATAACTTCATTAGTTTCTTTCTATAATACCTAATGGATCTAAAATAAACTTAAGGTCTGTAAATTGTAACCATCAGATGTTTTGTTTTAGTTATTCATGAGTTGAATTTAGTGTGAAGTTTTAATTCTAGAGAGTAGTTACAAGCATGATTCCATGTACTTTCTTCAGCTAGTAAAATTCTTTGCCTGGTTTTAAAGGGTCAAGAGCTATGACCCTTTTCATGCCTTGTTCTCACAGCAGCTGAGGCCTCTAAAAACTAAGCAGGCTGACTTGAAGTGGAACTCTATGAAAATGCTGAGTTTGCAGAACTTCTGAGCAAAGGGCACGAAGCTCAAAGTGTTGTTTATGAAAGAGGCTTTGTCAGCAAGGTCTGCTGAATCAAATTCTTCATGTATATTTGTCATTTTTGTAAATCAACATACACTTTTTTTTTCCCCCAGAAGGTAATAGAGCTAATATAAAGTAGTTCACATAGTATCTTCTTTATTACTGATCTCCAAAAGACTGTCCTTGCACACTGCACGTGGGGAAAAAAAGATCAAAGCAGAGAGATGCACAGTCCTGCACCTAGGGAGTAACAACAGACTGCACCAGGACGTGCTGGGGGCCACCCAGCTCGAAAACAGCTCTGCAGAAAAGGAGCTGGGGGTCCCGGTGGACACCAAGTTGAACATGAGTAAGGAGCGTGCCTTTACTGCAAGGAAGTCTAATGGGGTTCTCATCAATGGGTATAAAATACTTGAAAAGAGAACACAAATGAGATGCCCAGTGACAGGATGGGACGGAGGGGACAAACTGAAAAACAAGAAGTTCCCACAGTTCTGTGCTGTATGGGTGACAGTTGCGCAGAGAGCCAACTGGACATGGTCCTGGGCAGCCTGCTTGCTCTAGGTGGTCCTACTGGAGTAAGGGGTTGGCTCAAATGACCTCCAGGGATACCTTCCAATCTTACCCATTCTGTGAAAACAACTGAGGGATTCCACTGACCAGACTTCAACAGATGAGAATGTTCCATACAAAATTTAATTCATATTCAGGAGCTGAATTCTCATCGCACCAAAAACCAAACTAATTTTCACATTTCTATGTATCTGATTTAAAAACAAACAAATAAGCTCCCAGAAGTACTTTCCCTTCTCTCAGAACAAGCATCTGTGGTGTACCAAAGTCATCCAAACTGAAAGGACCAGGCAGAGTGAAAAAGGAGAAGTCCTGTTTCCCTCGTTCCTTTGAAGAACTTTCCCCTACCTTATGGGTTAGTGGAAAGAATAGGTACCGGAGTCAGGGTAAAACCTCAGGGTTCATCAGCCACAGCAATCCACTAAAACCGCAATTCTGTTTCTTGAGAAACTCAAGTAACATGGGAAACCAGTCTTTTTCACTCCTGCACATATAAAAAAGCAAAAAGGAAAGCAGCTAAATTGGACCAACTACAGTAGTATACCAGTTTTCAGTTCTCCCCAGCTATGCAACTGTAGAGAGATCTTTGAACAGGAAGTTAGATCTATTAGCAATACTGGTAATAGGTATATAAAAACTTTAAGCCATTATTGGAAATTCTGTTTTGTATATAAGAAGAAAAAACACTGATATATGCAAAACCACTGTAGAACAGTGCAAAATAGTCTTACTCGACGCTCTCAGTTTTGCATAGCAGGCTTGCTGTATAGGATACCCTTGAAGTTTTAGAAGGGGTTCCGGTTGATGTCGAGTTTTGTAGTGTGAGCAGAAGTTCTTTTGCTTTTTCTGTTGGGCATCACTTCTCACTGAAGTTATTTGACTTCACTGAAGCTACAGTAGGTTTGCAAAAACCTATCAAAATTACCAAAAATATTTAAAGAAAAACAATCATACATGAGGACACTTCAGTACTGCTTAACCAAGAAGGACAGCTGCAGCAGCAGTCAGGAGGGTCTCTGAGCAGAACTGTTCTAGTTTGAGTGGATGCTGATGCAGAAGCTTAACGTGATACCTGCCTGAAGATAAATGACTGGAGAAGAAAATGTGTGAGTTTATCTCTATGTGTTAGGTATGCCTGCAACTACAGAGAGTAATCTGAACTGGGTGAAGAGGGAATACAACAGTATTTTTTTTTATTCTAAAAGAAATTCTTGCTCTGAAATCAAAAGGCATTGAGCAGTGAGACTGTTTAGAGATGCTATCCACTGAAAGGGTAGATGTGGAAAATCAGCTCCCAGATGTTTTTGAAGGCATAGGAAACCTGTCAGCAGAATGTAAGATAAAGTTCTCTGAAAATTTTTTCTCATTGCTGTCAGGTCATTACATGCATCTCATGAGACTCTGTGGCTTAGACAAAAGTTTGAAGATCTAATGATTACCTAAAACTGAGCATAATGGAGACATTTTTTAAATGTAAGACAGCTATTATTGTAGCAGCTGTGAAACAGAGGAGGATTTTTTCCTATGCCTTGATCATTAGATAATACATGAGGATGGGAGACGAGTTATGGAAAACTTACAACGTTTCTGGTTGTTTTCTTTTGCAAAGTTATATTTCATTTTCTGTTTACAGTGCTTCAGTGTTTTAACTCCAGAAACAGCAGTCAGACTATCAGTAAGCGGTACAGGGAGAAGAAATTTCACCACTAATATTTTCATTTCAGAAAGTCTTGTCTTTCTGTATTTGTTAAGAGGGATAAATGTAGATGTAGTTTTGAACGCTCGTATGCTATGAAAATGTGAATTTATCTAATAATATAAAGATGTGTGGCATAAAAACATTCATGGCTACATGTCAGTGTGCTGGTACATCATAGCACAATAAGACAGTATTATTTTAGCGTTTTCCTCTCATTTCAAAGAGATTATTTCTAGGTATAGGAAAAAAAAGAGACTTTTCCAGTTGTAAATCTCAAAGCTCCAGAATGAATTAGGCCAGGCAGGAGCCAGTAGGTTGGTGTGGGTCACACAGCATCCACAGGGAATGCAGAGCAGGTTACTGCAGAGCCCCAAGCCTGCGGAACGCTCTGGATCTTCCAAACAAAGGAGACCAACTGGTTCTTCAGGGGAAAGGCCCTTCTGGTTTGAGCCATTTGCTGTTACTCACTGGGCTGGCAGCCTGACAGAGTATCCCTCCCTCATGCATTCCTTTCTCACTAGATATATAATTATTCCTTTATATGTTGTCATAGTTTTAAGCTCCTGACTCAGATTTCTTAACTACCATCAAAGACAACTGCATATTCACTTCTCAGAAATTAGAGTTGCAGGTGGATTGTAAAAAGACACGGTTGGTCTCCTCTCCATTCCTTCTTTCCATGCTGAAGGAGATAGACCATCTTCAAGAGGGAATGTTTCTAAAGATCTCTTATCTCTTATTGTGTTAAGAAAAGGTTATGTCTTGCAGACTTTGGTGTCACTTTACATCTGTCTCACTGCAGCATGGAGGCAAATGGCCACTTCTGTTAATCCAGAATGGCACAGTTGGTTACCAGTGAGAATCACTTTCATTCATGCTTTTACTGCCTCAACACTTAGAGGCTTTGCAAGACCTGGGAGCAGCCTGTTAACCAAGTCAGATCTTTACCTCATCTCTGTCATTGCACAATCCAGACTGTTCCAGACAACTCTAGTCTTGAGATAGATGGTGAAAGTGGTTAGGGAGGAGTGTCTCCTATTCCGCTGGGCAAGTAGACAGTGCTGTGGTGGAAATGATGCACTCAGCAAGTGATGCAATCAGTAATCTCTGTCTTGTCAACACACCGTGCTGGAATGCAGGGATATCCTCATACGTTATCTTAAGATATGCGTACTGATAATAGTGCAGTATTGATGTTACCCTGCAGTCTGACAGAGACCTCTCTGCAAATAAGCAGGATGCAAATTCTCCCAGTCTTTACTCAAGCTGGGGAAATAAATGGTCTGGTACCTAAGAACTCTTGATAGAATAAGAATGAAGGCTTTATATACCTGTTGGCTGTCTTTTTTTTTTTGTTTGTTGGAGAGCAAGCAAAATGAAATAGTTCAAAGAAGCAGTAATTATACAAACAGAGTCAAAACAGAAAAGTTCCTGACATACTCCAGTTATCCCAAGGGATTAGCCAAATTTATTTAGTGGTATGATCTTATTTTATTATTATTATTAATTTAGAAAAAAACTGTTCTACCCTCATGCTATTTTCTTTCATGATACTTAATTCTTGTGGCAGACATTTGTCTAAATCTTGAACAGTTGATTTTTGACATTGTGCACCTGCAACACATCACAGGATCCTACCATGGCTGAGGCAGGCAGGGCCCTCTGGGTCACTCACTCCCAGCCCCGCTGCAGCAGGGCCACCCAGAGCAGGGTGCCCAGGCCCACAGCCAGACAGCTTCTGGAGACCTCCAAGGAGGACACCCCGCAGCCTCTGGGCAGCCTGTGCCAGTGCTCCATCACCTGCACAGCACAGCAGTGCTCCTGCTGTTCAGAGGGAACCTCCTGTGCTCCAGGTCATACCCATGGCCTCTTGTCCTGGCACTGGGCACCGCTGAAGAAAGCCTGGCCCTGTCCTCTTGCACTCTCCCTGCAGGTATTTGTACGCATTGATCGCCTCTGAGCCTTCTCTGCTCCAGCCGGAACAGTCTCACCTCACAATGTTTCCTCATAGGGGTGGTGCTTCAGTCTCTTCACCATCTTTGTGGCCCTTTACTGGATGTGTGTCTGTATCTTTCTTGTACTGGGTGGCCCAGCACTGGGCCCAGCATTCCAGATATGACCTCACTGATGATGAAGAGAGTGGATCACCTCCCTCAACCTGCTGGCAGTACTTTGCCAAATGCAGCCCAGCACACTGTTAACCTTTTTTGCAGCAAGGACACGTTGGTGGCTCATGAGATTGCTGGCATTCATTTTCAAATGTGATGCTTTTTTGCATAAGCTCATTTCAGAGTAAAATACTTCATTGCAAATCTCTGAAGTTACCTTTGACAATTAAAATATAACATTTTTTATGTGTTTCAAGATTATTAGTCTATCTTTGGGGCACTTTCTCAAATTATTTTCACAGTGTATGTACATGCAGTTGTTTTGATCACTAAAAAGGGTATGCAGAGTCCTGCTCAAGATCTGGAAGTTAACTTTACACACCATTGCTTAGAAGCCAATAAGTAGCTAGCTGTTCGTTATATAGAAAAGGGAACTATTTACTTCTCCCTTTCAGGTGATATTTTTTATATTAATATTCTGTTCTGATGATAACGTTGCAAGAAAGAGAAGCTGGGTTTGCTGGATTTTCTTAAGATTTTCTTGAATTAGTGTATTGTAATGATGTCATAAGAAATCTGACAAAAATTCTGATGATTTTGAAGACTGTTTCTATTTGGTCTATATTTGTGCTAAGATTTTGAAAATAGAAGCCTGATTCCTAATGGTTATTGTTTTATTTTTTTGTTGTTGTTGTTGTATACATTTCTTTAATTCAAGGATTATGTGTAAGATGGCTTAAATAGTAGCTAAGTAGATTAATTATGACAGAAACTGTTACGACATTAGAAATCGTGTATCTATGTTAAAAAAGCATGCCAGTGTTGAACTTCAATCATAAAGCCATCAGATATTTTAAATTTCTGTTTCTCTCCCATGTCTTCTATACATCATTCTTATTAAAAATGCACCATGTGCTCATATCCATGGCACACGTATAATAGGGTGCAGTTGTGGCGAAAGATATTCACACAGAATCACAGAATGGCCCAGGTTGGAAGGGACCTCAAGGATCATGAAGTTCCAACCCCCCCCCGCCACAGGCAGGGCCACCCGCCTCCACGTTTAGATTGGATTTGAGTAATGTATGCCATGAAGAGAGTGTGCAGTTGCCTTATGTGTTGCATTGAGCAGCAGTTTTACTTACATTTCTCATTACAAAGTCTGTGATCATTTGCAGGAACCTGTCTCAGGGACAATGGTTTGATTCCACTCCTACTAGCTAGCCACTAGATTCTGGAGTTCACCCCAGGCAGTTGTAGCACGAGGCAAATGACATCGCTGTGTCCTCACAGAATTTGTCCAGAAGTTGATTGGCCACATTTGTAATCTGTAACTTCAAAAGCACAACGTTCTGCTTGGTTGCGGAGGGTTGTTTGTTATTTAGTACTCCAAGCAGTGGTAGGCTTTCACAGTTTTTACAAATGAAGTTAAGTTTCTGCAGTGCTCTGCTGTTGCTTATTTTTCTTTTTGGTTTCCGTTTATGCTGAATGGAACCATTTCTCTTAGGCTTCAAAAATGAACTGCTGAGAATTTAAATATGCTATTTCAATTGCTTTCTGGTGTCAAAGAAGAGCAAGTCTCTGGTTGTGGAAAATTTGCTTTCAGTGGGCTCAGTAATTTTGAGTGATCCTTTAATGTTCCGGCAACAGTTTAAATCTTGCAAGAGTTATTTATTTTAAGTGATGCTGTTTCAGTTTAATTGAAGCAGAGGAAAACTTTGCGTTCTTTTTATTACTATAAAAAATCTTTTCATTCTCTTTGTTTTCATTCTATTTGTTGCAACGTGAATGGCAGATCCTAAGCACAGATATGGTGTCATCAGCTATAAAATTTTCAGAAGCCGTGCCGTAGAACAGCCTGCAAAAGAAAAGATTGAGACCTGAGCATAAACTTCTGCAACGTGATTACCCTGAGAGGTGGAAAACTTAAGAAATGCACGTTGCTTGTTTAGATACTTGTTTCCCCCAGAAATACATGGTGTGCTGTGGCTCAAGAGTTCTGTATTACTATATGAAAATTAATTGACTTATTCTTTTTGATCAAGGTGGTAGGGATCTGAAGAAAACACTGTAAGATCAGTGTTTTCCACATGTGTTGATTACAGTTAGATCAGTGGTGGCAAGACCCTACATATTCTATTCTGTATTCTATATATCTATTTCAGCGGTTGAGGAATTGGACAGGAAGCAGTTTTTAGAAATATCCGTCAATCTTCCTGAAATAAATGGAGGCATTTATATTCAAGTAGCCATGTATGTGTGTGTTCATGTGCATGTAAGTAGAACAGTCTTTCCTTCCATAAGAAATACAAGTTTGTGACATTGAAGTCCAAAAATAAGTGTTGGGCTTTTCCACGGTTATTTCTCTAAATGATTTTTCATTGTTTTCTTAATGCAAATATAAGCTGGTCTACTGCGTGTACTAAATATTCCTTTTGGACATAGATGTCTCTTAGACTTAGATGTCACTATTCTGCTTTGCGCACAATGCGCACTCCAGGCGTGCTTCACTGAAAGCAGCATGTATTGCTGCAGTTGGAGATGGGTGCTTGAAACTTGAATGTTTCTCTACTGGTATTTTAGTAGCAATGAAACCATCATAAGAAAATGCAGCTTTGCCTGCCTACGTCTGCTTTCAGCAATTTGGCTGCTAAACACGGTACTGTCTTGAGAGGGCAGTCATATGGAAAAGTAGAGGACAGTGTTTTTCATGAGTCACAATGTAGTACTTGATTTTTTGTCCTTCTCTAGTAAATGAAATACGATTATTTGAATTTAGAGGTGTTGGGTTTTTTATTTCAGAAAAGTATGGTGGGTTGATTCTATGTTTGTAACATTTTGTTCCTTGTTTCTGAATAATATGATTTAATAGACAATTACACAATGATTTTTTAAAATGATGGAATGAGAGACTTTGGAGATATAGTGTACATTTAATTTACCAGTTATAACCTGAATTAACTTGATAAGAAATGGCTCCTGTTGCTGTAGTACCCATCGTTTTCTGTAGTAACATCAGAATGCATCCGTAATGCTCAGTTGTGAGTTACCATGGATCTTGCTTATCCATGTCCATCCTAGCAATACTATGTGAATGAAAATGTAAGGCAGCAGTAACTTGCTGTGCTGTTGACTTAAAGCACTGAGTTCAGGAAATTGTTTTATCATTGCGTATTCTGCGTATTTGAGACGGTGGTGTTGTGTTGTATCTGTGTGCCAGTCATCACTGATTTCAAAGCAGTGTTTTGAAAAGACATTATTTTCTTCTTGGGTTCGCACTGACATTTGTAGATGGGTATTCTTTCACGTTCCATGGCTTCCATTCCTGCCTGCTAGGTACAGTTAGTATGTTGCGATCTTTTGCCTGGATCCTCAGTGCAACCAAAGGCTGAATGCCTTAATACAGTCTCGGGGTCTTCTGCCAGGTCACGTCGTGGACTACACAACACCATTCAAATTACAGTGTTTTTAATCTCAAATACTTGAACAGGCCTTTGAGAATTATCAGCAAGCAGGGCTGACCATGCCCTGAAGAAACATTCTGTGCATGTTTAAAATGACAAAATCATAAGCAATTCTTTTGTAGAATTTGCTTTACAACAACAGCAAAAAAAAACAATGGGTATCTTAATGAAGCATTCAAATCACTTAAGGCCTTTATAGTTTATTCTTAAATATCACAGCATGAAAGAGAACAGGTCGGTCATTTAAAGTATATATTGGTTATTTCCTGCAGTGGAGTGTCCTCTCCTGTGGGCTGATACTTTGCAGCCACGTCTATAAGAGGAAATGACTGGTTTCATATTTAAGTTGTAATAATCCTCTTTTTTATAATGTCACAAATACATCAACATCATAGGAATACATGTTCTTGAAATTACAGTTCCTTTGAAGCAATAAAATTTAAAAGTTCTCAGTAATCTACTTACTTAAATCCTAAATTAATTTGGAGTGGAGGAGGGCGTGTTTGAACAGCCAAGAAATATACAGCTAACTGTTCAGTTCAGGAGAGAACGGCAGAACTGATAAATGGAATCTTCTGCGATTATTATAAGCGCCAATGCTCCTTAAGTTTTTAGGGCAACAGGCTTTCACCTAGAAGTGCTGACTTACTGAAACAAGTAGTTTTTAGGAATCCGATGAAACGTGGAAAAGCATTTCCTAGTAAAACTGGCTGAACACACAGCCCAGGAGAGCTTCCCAGGCTGGGAAATTCAGATTTCTGCTCAGCCCGGTTTTCACTCAGAGGGTGAAAGCAAAGTCTCACTTTCCCCAGGGGACCAGCAGGACCACCAGCTTGTGGGATACGCCTGAACTCTTTCTCTATTCTAGGTTGTAAGTATAGGCTTAACTCTGATGTGTGCTGAGATATAGTGTGCATGCTATTTTTTAAGCACACGTATCGTAAAAGAGGCTTCCTAGTGGAAAAGTGAACAAACGCAGCAGCAGTTCGTAGTGTTGTCTCATATTACTCACCAAACAGAAAATGAAGGTCACTCTATAAGGAAAATTCATCTAAATCCATTAAGAAGAGTCTCTTCTTGCTTGAGCTGTTGTTGCTAAAATGCCTGTCCCCTCAGCAGAGAGCAGTAACCAGGAAATAACAAGGTCAGGTACGTATTGTGCTCTTCGCCTACCCTTTCTAGAAAGCTAGAAAACGCTTTCACCCTCAACTAGTTTCCTCCCATAATCATAGCCTACGTGCCAGGGCCTTCAGACTGAAAAGGGTGTAGTCTTGGCTTCCGTGCTGCATGGCTGGATGTTGATGTGGTAGGCTGATCTGTAATAATTTACATGCTGCATACTTCCATATATGATTCCATGTTCACAAGCATTACTGTACTGGCTATTGTAACGACTTGTAAGGGCAGGGGGAAAAAATGACTGTTCTGGACTTAGTTCTTACAGGGAAAGTAGAGAATTAAAATAGCAAGAGAACATCTATGCAGTGATGTAGAAGAATTACAATGTATTTTTCTCAGGATGAGGATATGTGCATGAGACGTAGGATGCAGTAGGATAGGATAATACAATAACATATCGGATCATTCCTGGTTTCTGAATATTAAGAAAAACAGAGCCGCAAGTATAATCACTTCATAAATAAGATCTCAAGTAAGCTTTGCATGAGAAACTGAATAAAAATACAGAAGTTATGTTCCACATAAAGAATAGCCGCAACATTCCTTGACCATAAAAAATACTAATTCTTACAAATTGAGTTTCTCTTAGCAATTTTGTTGAAATAAATAAATTCTTAAAATGGGAATTCATGTCTTTGCTTGACATTTGCCCCAAGTCCTCATCAATCCTTTTGGGCAGAGCCAGATTCAAGTTACGAAAATCAACCCCCCTAATAGTCTCTGCAGTTTAATCATTTGCAAATTATGGTTCTTACTGATAGCGTTCATAACAATCTACTTGTGCAAGCATGTGTACATTCCACAGAATGCATTTTGCCAGTTACGTGTGTGGTTCACTTAAGACCATTAGGAACTGCAGAAATAGTCCTGAGCAGAATATTCTGTGAAAGTTTTACGGAATGTTTTCCTTCTCTTTATGCAAACACGTATACAGAAATCAAGGTACTGCTTACATCCTCCTCATGTAGCGGCGTTGCGAAATTGAGAAAAAAAAATGTGTTTTTTAGCTGCAGCTTAATTTTGATTTATTTTGTATTAAATAGTGGTAACTTTTGAAGTGGCAGGCCAAATGAGGAAAAAGATTTCACAGTAAATAACTGTGGAATATATTTTAATTAGTGTTTTAAATGTAAAATTACAGTTGGCAGTAGGAACAAAACATAATAGATATGTTTTGGCTTTTAACATCAGCAACACAGACTATTGTATAAAGTCCTTCTCTGTTATGTCTAGTGTTATAAAATCAAGGATCATTTTTTAATTTGGCTAATGGTGATAACAGTTGGAAAGCAAATACATACAAGACTATTCCAGAATCAGTGAAGAAAAGCTTTTAAGTGACTCTCTCCAACCAAAAAGCTATATACTGTATGTCAGCTGGTTTTCTTTTTCTTATGCAATGCATTCTTACCTTGCCATATTTCTGAAGACACGCAGCGTATGTTGGATAAGAGGAAAAAAGAATGTTAACCTTCAGCTGAAATCTCGGTAATGGCCATTAAGTGCATTGCTAGTTTTTAATAAGAAATCTCAGCAAAAAGTTATCAGTAGACTTTTAATTGTTTGCTTGATTAATTGATTAATTGAAAATGAGGAAAGAAGGACCAGCCTAAATTGTTTCAGTGAAACCAGAACTACAGTGAAGAGTATCCACTTAGTCAAAATCTAAACATATCTTAAAAGAACGCTTTAATATGTGAACTGAGTTCTGCTGTCCTCTAGCTAGGGGGTGGCAGGACACTGTGGGTACCAGATGTTAAATGCAGTTACATTTATTATTTGTTTGCTTGTTGGTTTTTTTAGAGAGAACGCTGTTAAGAGTCATAGGCAGAAATGCACGTAGACATTTCAGTCCCTCTCAATTAGAGCACTTTAAGTAATAACATATTTTTCTGCCCCTTGTCCATAGAAGACCAACAAACACAGACAATTCTTGCTAACTCTTAAAGACCTGGCAGCCTTTTTCATTTTATTTGCCATGCTAATTCCAAAAGATCAATTCTTTGGCACCTATTAGCTCTTATCCCTTAGTTACTGTCATAGTAATGCTTAAGGTAGATGTGGATTCACAGAACAAAGATTCAATTCCAGGATTAATTTAGGAAATCGTGTAATGTTTTCTTTTCCCCCTCTATTTTAGCTGTTGCAGATTTGACCCTTTCCATACCAGCAAGAAAACAAAGTTGTGACATACTCTACCGCATTAATCAGATGTTCATAAAATTGCGAAGAATGCAGTTTTCAATCAATGTATTCCAACATGTAATACATTCTGAGAAGTTTTCATTTGTCTGTTACTGTTCTTTTATTTTCTCCTTTTGTCATCACAACCAAACTTACACCTTTTTTCCCCTCGATTGAAAAACATAGAACATGTTCCATAAATTATTTTATTGTCTGTCATTTTGTGATGAGTACATTAAATCGCATTGCCTTACTGATGTTGGGCTCTCATCCAGCAAAACATTTAGAACAGATAAGCTTTAAAGCTGCAAAGTTCTGATCTGGTGATAAACTTCACTCTTCATATTACTGTGTGAAGAGTCAAAAATGTTTTGGCCTCGGGAAAGGTGAATTGCTAGTAGTGTTGCATTAGCACATTTTTAACGTTAACATTTCATTAGATGATATGTAGGGAGAGGGGATATGAAGGTTGCAAGTGACAAGTTTGGAAGTCCAGGTAAAAGCAGGTCAAGCTATGGGATTATGAACCTTAACAGACTCATTATTTTAGTCTGAAGTTTAGCTTGCTAGATGCAATGTGGAGTTTTTCTGCTGTTAAACAATTTTATGAGAAGACACTATTTGTACAGCTTTGCTCAATAGTAAGCCCCAAATTTAAAAAGATGTGGGTAGATTTTTTTGAAATGCTTACATCTGTAATATTTTCTCCCGAAGACAATATTTAGGACTAAAGAAAAGCCACTAAGAGAGAGAAAGCAAACTAGATGTCAATTAAATGTAGAATTTCAGAAGTAATTCTTCATTTCCCGGTCCTTTCAGTTCATCAATTGGTGTCACTGAGGCACAGCATCAGTTCATCCATCCCAGACTTAGTTTATTTCAAATCATTTGAAGTGTCTTCTTCCCCTGGACTGCTGCATGGTGTCAAAACCCACTTGTTTCTCCATGCTATGATAGCACCATTGATCAGCCGGTTACGGAATTACTTGTGCTCGCTTCATAGAGAGCACATCGGTCACCTCTTCCCTCTCTCCCCGTCTGCCTGTGGACATTGGACGAGTGGAGTGGTACCTGCATCCCTTGTAATGACAGGAGGCTGTGGAGATACAATTAGATTAGTATTGCTTAATATTAAGAACCTGCTTGCTAGATGGTGTAAACGATGTGCTAAGTAATTATTTGCAGGCAAGATCTCACTATATGAGTGTTAGCAGTATGAGAGAAAGGAAATGTTCTCAGGGTTGAAATAGGCAACTGATTTAAAATTTTAGTGCTGTTTAATTGTGGGACCTATACCTAAATGCATTCCCGAACAGCGTTAAAAAATTTCTCCTTTTCTGAAGGGGGAATATTGCTGCACCTGGTATGAATTGTAGTCACTTTCCCCAGGCAGCTCCTCGAAGGGGACATACATGTCGGTTTAAGATTTTTTCCCCAAAATCTGTACCTTAGCTTAAAAAACAAATAAAAATCTCTCTTCTGCAGTGCCAGGGAGAGGCATTTACATTTTCTACCCCCTTAGTCAGGCAAAATTCCCAGGTATACAATCTCCTGCTCTGCAGGATGTTTCAGTCAGAAAAACTTGTGTTGTCCATGACAGTAGCTATTTATTTTTGTCCTAGTAGTCCATAATCAAGGTGTTAACAACTCTCTTAATTAAATTCTTTTGTCAGAGTGGCGTTCCCCAGGTGCCAGTATTGGGGCTGGTCCTGTTCCATATCTTTATTGATGGTCTGCACAAGTGGTTTGAATATACCCTCACTGAGTTTGCAGATGACACCAAGATGGGAGGAAATGTTGATCTGCCTGAGGATAGGAACACCCTGCAGAGGGATCTGGATGAAGAGGCTATAGCCAGTTGCATGAGGTTCAACAAGACCAAGTGCCTGGTCCTGCATGTTAATCTCAACAACACCAATGCAACACTGCAGGCTTGGGACAGAGTGACTGGAAGTCTGTGTGGAGGAAAAGGATCTGGGGGGATTAGTGAACAACGAGCTGAATGTGAGCCTGCCAGCAGTGTGCCTAGATGGCCAAGAAGGGCAATGGCATCCAGGTTTGTATCAGAAATAGCTCAGCCAGCAGGAGCAGGTAGGGGATCATGCCTCTGTACTCAGCACTGGTGAGGCCGTACCTGTAGTGCTGTGCTCTGTATTGGGCCCTTCACTACAAAAAAGACACCGAGAGCCCTGGAGCATGTCCAGAGAAGGGCGAAGGAGGCTGGTGAGGGGTCTGGAGCACAAGCCTTATGGGTAGTAGCTGAGGGAACTGGAGCTGTGCAGTCTGAAGAAGAGGAGGCTCAGGAGAGACCTTAACGCTCTCTACAATGACCTGAAAAGAAGTTTTAGCAAGGTGGGGCTTGGCCTTTTCCCCCAGCTAGTTAATGATAGGATGAGAGATAATGGTCTCAAGTTGTGCTAGGGAAGGTTCAGGCTGGATATTAGGAATTTTTTTTTCTCCAAAGGAGTGGTGAGGTGTTGGAACAAGCTGCTGAGGGAGGTAGTGGAGTCACTGTCCCTGGAGGTGTTGGAGAAAGATGTAGATTTAGTACAGAGGGATGTGGTTTAGTGGGCATGGCAGTGATGGGTTGATGGTTAGACGAGATGACCTTAATGGTCTTTTCCAACCTTAATAATTCTACAATTCTGTGAAATCAGTCAGGGAAAATTCTTTTTTTTTTTTTCCAGAGACTTTGGAGATGTCAGTTCTGGCACTAAATCTTGGCTCTGGATGAGCAGATGGGAGGTTGTTATGCAAATAGATATGTTAATCATTCGTGTGCTTTATTTTTTTCACGTGTTTTATTTTGGTTAGATTTTTATTAAGGTTTGATGAGTAGCAGAATACAAAAGATGAGGGAAACACTTTCAGATTTAGATGCGTTGTTTTATCTGTTTATGTTTTAACAAGGGAGCTGGAAGATGGATGTGAATGCCTGTGTATTTTATGACATGTAATCTGATGATAGGGTGATACAACAGCTGTTTACTGTGAGGTATGTTAGATAATCTGTAGGTTTTCTAACTTAGTTCCTAGAAATTTTATCTTTCATTCTGCTAAGAACATTATGAGGTATCTTTACAATTGTTACATGGGAATACAGTGTAATATAGCAGTGAATTACATTTGGGAGTTGCTAATGCAGCTATAAATCTGAAAACAGAAAGATTCCATGCCAAAGGTTTGACTCTGATTTAGAATGTACTGGATTTGTACTGCACTTAAAGAGCATAGTTATCCATATATAGACGGATACTGTAATTGCTTTCAATGTTATCATTGGAATTTCTTGATATAAATTAGTGATCAAATATATACAATGTAATGTTTAAGATTTGCTTACTTTAGATTATGTTTGCAAACCTAGATATTTTGAGAACTAAAATTCAGCAAGAAGCATTTAGTATATATTTAAAAAGTACAGAATTCCATAGGATTAGTGGAGGAGGTTTTTAGATGTCACCATTTCACTGGTTAACTGTTTTGTTCTACTTACAAGGGAGCATAAAATATATGAAAAGGTGATATCAGTTGAACTTCTTCGAGACTTGTCTCCACTCGTCTCTGGAGTTTATTTATGTGTACTTACTAGTGTGTCTTTGTTGGTGGATCCATGTAGCATAGACGTGTATTCTGACCGAAGGAGTTTTTCCATCAAGGTAATCATGCTTTGAATGATGCAATTAAGCTGTCAGAGTTGCAGCTTGGCTATGATTTTGTTTGTTTGTTCAACAGATAAAAACTGTGTTTTTGTGGTGATTACACCAGCATAATATTTGAGTTACATATCCAAGATACATATTTTATTTCAAAGATTGTATCTATTTGATGGTACTCCATAGTATTTTGTAGTCTTCTTCTCTGTAAAAAAGGGTGGTTTTTTTTCTGTTGTACACAGTCTGTTTTTAGGATCTTACTGCAGTTTTCGTTTTGAAAATGTTTATGTCATTCAGCTTACCTGAAGCCAGTTGATGTGAGCCCCTTAGCATTTGTGACTAGCTATATGAAGTTTGTTCAGTTAGATGTCTAAACTTTTACACCTGTTTTAGAAGGAGCCTTTATAATTGATATGACCATCATGTGGCAAATACAGTAGTGTATATTCTGGCTCTTTCACTTTACCAAAAAACTGAATTGTATCTTAAACCCTGCTTTCTAGTGCTCCTCAGCAGGAGCAGATGTATTTCTATGTTTATTTTGTAACTCGCTTTTAAAGGGAAAAACACTTCTCAGTATTCCCTTGATAATATTTATCTTTTGTTTTCACAGCTCATACCATTAGAAATATCTCAAGTAATGAACCAGACTGTAATTGTACGTTAAGGGACTGTGAACAATGACTTGTAATTTGCAAGTGTATAATAAACAGACACAGTCATAGCTCAATTTCTGACGATATACAGCATGTTTATTTATGTTATTTTAGGGTTTCTTTGTGCACATACATTTTTATCTTCATATGTGTGGGATTCTGTCATTGTTGTGGATCAACTTGCTCAATGTTGCCAACTGGAAATCAAAAATGAAGTATTGATAGATGTCAGTGTCAGTCACCATCAGCAGAAGTCATAATCTTAGATTTCTGTTGCATTAAAATGCTCTTTTAAGAGCTCAGCATTTTCACTAATTTCTAAATAATTGCGCAGGGGTTACCAACTGTCTGCTCAGGCTGGGCTGAGGGCACAATTTGGCCAACCTACTCCTTACTGGTAAGCGATCATACTTCACCTAGGCCTGTTTTTAAGATGTTAGTCTACAGGGTTCAACAGAGTTCAGAATTGTCCTGAAATCGCAATAATTGTCTTTACTTCAGAAGAAACTGAGGAGGAATTGGATAGTTCCTTTTGGTAGCTGTGTTAGCCCCGACACGGCATTAGTGTTTGGGATGCAGTCTATCCCAAAAGTAAGCCAGTACTTGAAAACCCTTGCCTGATCTGATGGGACAAATTGCAGCTGGCTGCTGAAGCCTTAGTTAACAGTTGTAGTTTGTGCACTTAAATAATAGAAGTATCTGAAGGTTCAAATTAACATCAGGGTCCAATTGCAGTAGATCTTTGGGAGTACGAAAGCAAAACGTCTTTTCCCCCTGCAGGGGTGAGAGGCTTGCTGCTGGTCTGAGGCCTATGCAGGCTGAGCGAATGGGTGAAGCCATGTGTCTCTCAGAAAGGCAGGGCTGACTGTTATGCGCTGTGTAAACATTAAAAACTATATTTTTTATAAATCCAGCACATGGAAGATGCAGTTTATTAAGATACTTGCCTATTCTCTGTCAGATTTCTAGACAGTTTCTGAAAAGTAGAATTAAAATTAACTTGCAGTTAAAAGCATAGAGCAATTAAAACTATAGCTGACACAGTGAATACGGATGCCCTTTAGTTTTGATTAGAAAACTTAATTACATGGATCATTATTCTGATGCGAAGAACACTTTCCACTTCATCCACATTTTATTACAGTTTCTCATAAAGAATTCTGCGTGGAAAAATAGCATCCTAGCAAAAGGGCAAGAGGCAAAAAGCCTTATTATTTACTTTTTACTTCATCTACAGCATAAATCCATCTTCAAAGTATGATCTTGAAGAAAGCAGAACCTGAAAGGAATATTTTTAATTGAATTTCCTCATCTTACAAATTGAGCTTTTTACATGCATTTTCTGATTTAACTGCAGAATAGGTCTACTACGGTAATAATGAAGGCTTTTCCCCAACTGGTGAAATGCATTTCAGCTTGAAAGAGGCTATAGATCAGAAAACAATGAATCCATGGTTGTATAAGAAGAAAGCAAAGTTTGGGAATGATGTGCTTCTTTACTTAAAGAAACAACTACTGGTAATTTTGCTACTGGTGATGCGTTCTCAGAAGTTCATGGCTGTGTAAAGGCTGTAGTCTATGGTGCATCTACTTCTAGTATCATTTCAGGAAATACTTAGAGGGTCAGAAGTTGCCTGTATGCATTCAAAGACTCACCAGATCTTCTCTTTCGGTCACGAGGAAGTGAGAGATCTGAAAAAATGTGGAATGGATTCTTCCTAGAAACTTTGAGTGATTGATGCTGTAAAAAAGTTACTTCTCTATTTAATTTTTTAGTTAGCCAGATTTTGTAACAGACAGTAAAAAATATTCCTTGTCTGAATTGTCTTTGGGTTGTTTCAAGGCAGTTGCCTCACAATTTCCATATATCTGTCTATAGTTTTCTCTTCAGGTCCCAAAATCAGTTGAGTATTGCTCTGTCAGATTTTTCCTCTGCTAGGTATAACGTTTTTGTTCATATACAACTAGAAGTGCCGCACAAAGGTTGCTGTTCATGCTTTGGTGGCCCTGATGGGCTCTTTGGTGCAAGTGCTATCTGCAGGTGCTTGGAGGCTGTATGGGGTCTTGCAAGGTGGTCCTCCCTCAGGTGCTGAAGGTCTGATTGGGAATCCAACAACAGTGACTTTAAACTCAGTACTTCTGTATTTTAATTCAGTAGTCAATGCTTCAGATAGTGGCAGTGACAGATTTTAATTAATCTGAAGAAATTTATTTCCTACCACTTCTGAGATAAGTGTGAATCTTCTCTTTCTGGTTAAGGAACTGTAGCAATATTTATCTTTTAAAGTGAGAAAATTACCTGCTTTTATTATTTCATTCAATTCAATTATTTAATTCCATGTCTTTGCTTTGGTATCATGTGCTGAGATTCATTAACAGTTCTTTGGCAGTCGTAAGACACTAATCATCTGTTTACAGTATTGATCAGCAGCTTTCATCTTAAATTACTCTGGAAGTGAGAAATAAACCTGCAGTGAATAGTAAATAAAAGACTGGGAAGCAAGGAAAGATGCTAGCCTAGGCTATATAGAGGTTTGTTTTCCGGTACCCAGCAAGCGTCTGCTTCCTAATAAGCTGAACCCTTCTAACAACCTCCAGCTGTGAAATTTAAACAGAATTTCCCATCCGCAAGTTACTCACTCACTCTGATTTACTATATTCCTACAGATCAGATTCCTGTCCCTGCTGATACAGGTTTCTGTTCACTTCTAGGCTGTTCTGAGCTCCTAGGAGGTGGAGCAAGACATCGTTTTTGAGTTGGAAGAATATTTATGGGCTAATAAAACATACTTTGTTTCTGATGCCTCATTTGTTACAGTACATGCATTCTTTCTATATTACATACAATGAGATGTGATTATCTCAATTCTTCAAAATGATATAATTTGCAGAATGGAAATGAAGAACTAAACACTAGGAATTAAAATCTTCTGAATTTGTTCTGAATTAATCTGAAAAAGTTGATTTCTGTGGCTTATCAGCACTGGGGCTCAGGGGTGCTGATAACAGGATTTATTTTTCTTTTTAATTCATATAGACTGTAGCCAAGAGTTTCAGGAATTTGTCATATTTTTCAGTGCTTTACTAAGTAATTTTTGTCTTACTGACTAGTAAGATATATTACAGTAGCTTCGCTTCTGTAGAAGTTGTGAGTGCTTGCCTTTAAATCATGGGATTCCTTTAAAATTCAGTGCTTTCAGATAGTCAAAACTGGTAGTTCCTGCAGTTGTATTCACCATTGTTTCCCCAGATAGCTCTTAAAAGCAACAGAGGTCATACAGAAAAGCAAAGAACATTTTCCTTTCCTTATATTTATATGTATGTTTGTGGTTGTTAAATAAAATTTAAAAAAAAAAAAAAAACATTTTCTGCAACTCAGTCAGAGATATCTAATAAAGATATTTTTAATTTTTAATTTCTTTTCCAGTTGTTAGACATACTTCAGAATGAGTAGTTTGCTGTGCTGAAGCTGGTCAGTCTTTTGCACGTGATTGATAACAGCTAAAAGAGAGATGAAGTTGAAGAATATAGATAAAACGTTTGGAAGACTAGGCTAAACAGATCTAGCAGCAATGGTCTGACTTTCACATTACTTTCTGATTTAATCATGAGGGTTGCTTCAGTTGTGGATCCTGCTCATTAGTCACATGATGTTGCCAGCATTTATTTCCGAATCAAATCTATAAAAGGAAATGAGAGTTCTCAGTCCTCGCAAAGCACTTGTCTGGTAGGAAATCACTTACGAATAATAAAGTCTGTACTAGAGCATGAAATAGTTCCCTGATATGTGACCTTCAAAACTGGCTGGAGGAAAACAGCTGAAGCTGTGAGCAGTAGAAACCTTTCATACTGTCAGAAAAATAAGCCGCAAGCGTGTGTTTTTTCAGCTCGCTTGATGGTTGTCCTCACTATGGAGCTGTATTTACAGAACCAGCAGGGGTTCCCTATGGGCAGGGCAGGCCAGCTGCCTGCAGATGTAGCAGTGATGAGTCCCTCAGCTTCATAAACCACTCTTGTGACTTAGAATCATAGAATCCTTAGAGTTGGAAGTGACCTTTAAAGGTCATCTAGCCCAACTCCCCTGCAGTGAACAGGGACTACCACGGCTCAGTCAGGTTGCTCGGAGCCGTGTCCAGCTTGGCCTTGGTCATCTCCAGGGACAGGGCATCCACCACATCAAGCAGTTGAAGGTTTTCCCACCATCTGAGTAATGAAAACAGGACAGATTTGCAAGAAATGCTGAGAGCACCCCACAAATAACTCACATCGTGGTTCTTATCCCCAGAAGGTAACAAAGCATGTGTTTGGCTTTGTATCTCCAAAGCAGCAGCCAGGAGTTGACTACGTGATTTTCTCTGATCACTGAAATAATAATCCTCCAGAAGATCTCAATTCTTTCGTTCCAGTTCACTTGGAAGTACCCTGTGGCATGAAAAACACAACTCTTTTACCATGCAGCTAATAAAAACAGTGATCAGATACAATGTTACACAAAATCAAAAACCGTAGAGGATTCAGGTCTAACACTGACATGTTAACAAATGTAAGTTATTATTATTGCCTTCTATTTTAAAATAGAAGTCTTGATAATACTTAGTAGTGTGAAAAACTGAAGTTTGCCACTTCGTAATAGATGTTTAATGGTAGTACCTACTTAATCCCTTCATCAGGCATTGCAGAATGGCCTGCACATAACCACAGAATCATAGAATTATAGAATGGTTTGGGTTGGAAGAGGCCTTTAAGATCATTTGGTTCCAACCTCCTGCTATAGGCAGGGACACCTCCCTCTAGACCAGGTTGCTCACAGCCCCATCCAGCCTGGCTTTGAACACAACTAATCACTAATTAAATGTTGCCTTGACTTAAAGTATCATGTCCATGACAATTTTTTAAACAGAGTCCCAGAGTTTAAAGTATTGCAGAAAGAGAAGCAATAATAGAACTGTTCTGGGTTGATTGCTGTCCCTTATTCTGAATTGTCTCCACTATTCTCACATAGTCAGGTGAAGAATCAAATTTTGACAAACAAAATCTGTAAGGTTATGCAACACTGCTATGGTTTTTAGTAAACAGTAAGCAAACCGCTTCCAGTACACATAACACCTGTATTACGTTTTTCAGTAATTTTTGAGTTTGGAAGGTCAAAACTTTAGAAAGAAATCTGTATAATCTTGATCATAGCATCTTGATCATAGTGATAAACTACCTGCTGCCAAATTTTGTAAAGTATTAGCATATTTCTAACTTTGCTGTCGGTACACAGGGGTTTTGTGTGTTGTTCACCATTTGCAGATTTTCCTCATGTTGTATTGTGATCTGCTGTCCACAGAAAAAAAAATCACCTTCGGGGAATTATAACAATAGTTACCTTTTTCTTTTTACAAGTGCTGCAGAAATACTGAGGACAGCGGTGATTTGGAGTTGTGTAGCGCATCTGTAGTTAATTTAACAAATATTTTAAGACAGAAGATTGTTGAGAACGCTTATGCATTCAGGGAGAGATTCTAACATGGACAGGAGAAGGCCATGTATGAGCTTTATATCCCTGGCACATAATCTTTTTTAGGCATCATGTACACTAAATAATTTGCTCAAATTATTTGTCCTACCTACTTTAGTAGAGAGCTTGATGGCTCCCCTCAGGATAGTAGGTAGGCGTTCATGGTGGCAGACTGTCAAAATACACAATTAAAATGGAAACCAGAAGACTGAATCAGAGGTGGTTGTTTTAACTATGATAAAAGCTTCATTAATTTTTTTAAAGGCCATTATTTAATAAATAGTGAAGGAAAAACAAAGAACTGCTCTTTGACTCCTGATTTTTTACTTCAAAGCCCATCTTACCGCAGTGCTAGCCTCCAAATACTGATGTCACAGAAACAGAAAATTGTGATTTTATTTTTGCTTTTGTTAGCATGATCCTAAGTATCCTCAGACCTCTTTTTGTGTTCAAAAGCATCTCTTTTGACACATTTAAGTTTGGAAAGTGTTTAAATATGTTTCTCAAATTTAGTAGATGAGTGCTGTGATCTGCAGAACTGAACTTGTTGATTTCTATAAAATATCATGGCAGATGCAGTGTGTTTCTAGAAGGCAGAAAGAGAACTGCTCAGGCAATCAGGCTGATACCATAACTGTACACAGTTCTTGGAAATGTAAGGTTGAGTGAAAGCTTAAAAGCCAAGTCGCAAAAATAGTTCAAGAAAGAGACTTAAAATGTTCTGTGGCTGTTCATCCCTGGTTTTTGAACGCTGTCAACTAGCTCCACAATCATCAGTTTTGTCTAGATGTAGCAGTATGTGGTAGCTCCATGAAAGTGATGCTTTTATATGTTTATAAATGCTGTTTGATTCCCCAGGTTCTTTCCTTACACTTTCAAGTTAGAAGGAGGAGCTAATAAAGTGATTTTGTTTTCTTGGAACTTAAGGTGCACCAACATAAGTGTGTTCTGCGAAGGTGTTTTTTTTTACCATCCTGCTATGTTCAGTTTTGATTAAAAGAAGTTTATTGCAGAATGGTTGTGCTTCAAGGCTGAGGAAAGCAAAACAACTCCAGTGAACTGGGAGAGAAGGAGAGAAGGTAGATGGGGACAGATTACTTTTACTTCTCTTTGATATATCTGGAGTTAGGCTTTGGAGGAGGGTAAGAGGCCAAACTGCTGATTTGCCTATCAGAATGAGTCACTAGCTCACAAAGGAATTGCATTGATTATTGCACACCCACAAATTACTACAGAAGATACATTGCAGGGGTGGAGGTTATGCTTTCCCTAAAGGTTTCTCTGTAATTAATCTGTTGTAAGTTCTGGTACTTTAGAAAGATCTGAACCCCACTGTTAAGCATGATCCTTGCATGCCAGTTTGCCACTCTCACGTGGTGTTTCTTACGCTGCTGCTTGAGTGCTGATGAAAGGTTTTGATACCACTGCTATGGGAAAAATTCAAGTCATATATTCTGCTTCTGCTTTTAGATTATAACTCTGTTTGCTTGACTTTGTTATGGGCATTAGGAGTTTGAGCAGCTGCATTTTCTATACCTGCAGCAAAACAGTTCCCTTGTTAAGTTGAATGTTTCATAAAGGATTAAGTGAAACTGCCTGAGCCATAGGGGACACTTTTGTCTCATAAACAAGAGGCTGATTATCAAGAGACTGTACTTGTTAGTGAAGAAGGTAACTAAGTAAACTCACTTCTCTCATGGATCTCTTAATTGATACCTTACTCCGTAATTTCTGCATTGAGATCATTTAGAATTTTCTGTTCCTACATCTGTAATTACTCTTTGTAGATTTTGGAGGATGATGAGTGTTTTTAATGGAAGATGAGTTGCTATTACTGGTTTGAATAAGTGAACCAGTAATAATTGGAGGCACTGGGACAAATTCTCTTCCACTGTCCCTTGTGGGTTTCTTGTAACATCAGTTAACAACTGTCTTAGTTAAACACTGGGTTAACACTGCAAATTCAGACTCCAGAAGTTAAGACTGTCTGTGCAACTCTCCTATATGGAAGATTATGCAGATAGCTTATCAGATTCTTGGTGGTTTTTTTTTCCTACATGGGCCTGTTTCACCCGTAGCAAAGAAAAGCCCAGGCAATGGAGATAAATACTATATCAAAAAATATAATAAAAGATCGTTTGCAGTCAGCTTATCTCTCTTCTGCTTACTCTGTTTCTTGTACAGGATAGATGGCACTGACTGACACCTTTGTTTATTTTCATAATTCATCTGAAGCCCCGTGTACTGTTCCCTCAAGTTTAGTCACTCAGCATGTTTCCATTATTGCCTTTATTCTATATGTTCTTAAATTAAGAAAAAAAAAAGCCCACAACATATTATTGATTGTTCTCTATGTAGTAGGAAGTCTTAGCTGTTGGATTATATTAAGATATCCTGTGTATCTTAGAGAAGGTTAATTGTATGTGATTTAAACACTGTCAGAGATTAAGAAACTATTAAGTATAGTAGTACTGTCCTATTTGGAGATGAAGAGATTCTTATTAGGGAAGCATATTGATAGACTGTAGAAATTCCCAGTGTGCTGGGATCTATCAGTAGCCTCCAAAGGAAAAGTGCTTTTGATGCTTGGAACAGATTTTTAGCTTTCTAATGATTTTACTGGTCAGGATGTGTGTTTAGAAGCACGGAGAATGGCTTTGTTGTTTTTTTTCTTTTATTCTTAACGCGCTGTGCTGTAGAGAAAGTTTCGTTTCAAGCACAGTAGCAGTGCGTTGAGCATTTGTGTCTGCTTCCAAATGCACAAGCCTGAAGTTAATGGACAAATTAATATCAGGAAAAAACAAGCTAGTGCATAGCGAAATTTAAATTTAAATTGTCCTCATCTTCACCTGATTATCTAAAAACAGATTTCACCTGCTTAGTTTGCCAAAAGGGAGTATTGAGTCTTATGAGAGTCTTGAAGCTGCAAAAGTCACTTTTTCTCTTTCACCAGCTTTCACTTGGCTGAAATACAAACCTTTTTTAACTGCCGTTCTTCTGATGCTACACATGGCTCATTCTAAAAACACGAACGTAATACCAGTACGCTAATCTGATTTGAGGCATCAGTTGCAGCCAGAGCGGCGGCAGAACAAAGCCTTCTGGTCATGACAGGGGAGCTTGGCTCAGCTTCCTTTCCCTGGGGACTAGGTCTCTGAGGTCTTCCCTCCAGCACTGCAGGAAAAGAGGCTTCCTCACAGCCCTTGGGGCCTTGTTGCCCATCCTCTCTGCTGCACTGAAGGGACTAGTTTGGTTTTGACTTAATACACTAAGAAGAATTTTGGGCTGCAACAGTCAAAAACCTCACATTTAGAAAACCCACGCTCCATAGAGTGTCATGCATATGGCATTGCAGCATTACCCATTGACTGTCACTCTTTTTCCACCAAAACCTTCCTGTAGCCAGGTGAGTTGACAAATGCAGTGCTGGGGATCTGCAGCTTTGGGGCAGGCCGCATTAGTCGCCTGCTGTAGGGACCTTGGGAGAGGTTGGCTGCCAACTGGTTGTGGGTCACAGGATTTAGCTTTCCTGTGCCTTAGCAACTGAAAAAAGAAGTAGGAACTGAAATTCAGAATGGAAGTGGTAGCTTCATTTCACACCCACTGAGTGAATGCTGAAAATGTGTAACGGTGACTACTCATGTTGCACTTCTTTAAGTGGTTGTCACACTGATCAGACAGGTTTAATCTGTATTTTAGACAAGAAATTATCTTGCAGCTTAGGCTTGAAGGTTAGGAAAATGAATTTCAGTTTGAGGGAAATGGATCTTATTTCCTGTTGAGCTCACCAGATGTTTCCAGGTTTACAATATATTATCAGAAGGAATATGTGGAGCGCAAAATAAAGTGGAGTCTTCCATGCTGCAGCTTCTATGAGGCTGGAAGGTGACATGAGGGTAGCTGTTAAATGTATGCTCCATCTGGAAGATGGGAAGGGGTCTTAAAAGAATAAAAATTGTATTACTGACCTGGCATGAACTTTGGTTGTTTGTAAAGCAATCGGGAAAAATCCTGATTCCAAAATACGTAAAGAATTGTTCATGAAGATATGTCAATGTTAAATTTTCACTAATACGTATTCCTAATTTAAACAGCTGAAAGTGAAGCAATTCCATTGTATATGTACTCAAAATTTTTTGTAGGAGTTACAAGAGGGAGGAGATTTCTACAGTAACCTACCAATAAATTTGTTTCCAAACTAAGGAAAATAAATCTCAAGAACATGATGTATCTTCAGGTAGCATAACGTGGAGACTTAGCTGTAGTGCATCTGTATTTGTATCTTTATTGATTTCTTAGCATGTTTTGTGTAGGAATATATTCTCTCCATTTTTTTTTTCTACCTAAAATGTCCTTGGAATGGGAAAGTAGAAATAGTTATATGACACCTTTTCAAAACATGGTAAAAATATAATACCATTTATGTCAGTGACATCAGTTCAGAGTGTTTCTCAAACTTACTTTATTTTGAAAAAAAAAATGACCTGTTTACGTCACTTTCTGATATTTAGAGGATTTGTAAATGTTTATGTCCAGCAAAACTTATACGCAGATGAAAAGGAAGCTGGAAAGTGTGGGTGTGAGGTTCTTTGAACTCTGGGGAAAGGTGGAAAATTTTGAGATGATTTTGTATTGGTGGATATTTGAAGCGTTGTGTATCACATCTTTGTTTTGATCACATCAAACTTGCTACTTGTATGGCCTGATGATGGCTAAAAAATTCATAGAAAACATGAGTAAACTGAAGTGCCTGTAACTGATAGTAGAATCAACATAGAATCAGAGAATAGCTTCAGTTGGAAGAGACCTTAACAGCCATGCAGTTTCAACTCCCTGTCATGGACAGGGCTGGTACCCACTAGATCACTCTGCCCAGGGCTGTGTCCTGTGGTTCATGATACCTTAGGCATTATCATTTTTTCCTCTAATGCTTTAATTAGAATGCTGTTTCAAATATATATACATATATATTTATGGGCTTATTTTGTATGTGTATTAATAGATGCAAATATTTGCATGCCTCTGTCTCTAAGGAGAAGTTTGGGAGGGATGGTTCTGTTCTGTTTTGTTTTCTTAGACATGTTACGATGTAGGTGTTTTTGTGCTCTCATGCATAGTACATTATTCCTGGTTCATTTCAGTATGCTAAGTATTTTTAGTAGATCTCAGTGCCTTTGACCTGAGAGAGGTCAGCCACGTGTGTTTGCAAACTGAGAGCATCAGAAGTCCCTAGTGATGTTTCAGGTTGCCACCTTCTTACGCTCCAGCTGAGGTTTCTTAGAGGACCCGATCTTTTGACTTTTGAGATCTTCTGGATAGCTACCTCCTAGAAATCAGCACCCTTTAAGAAAGTCTTACTTTGAGTTTCTCATAATGAAAGTTGCTGAGGTCACAATTTACTCACGCAATCTGATTTATGTTGTACTAATCCAGAGTAATGTTTTGCTTCTGGTTCCCTGCCTGACCAAAATGTTAACGACCAAGTTTTAGCTCACCTTCTTTTATCAAGTAGAGCAAATCTGTCTTCACCATCCCTTGAAAGTCTCTGGTGCTTCTCCAGGACAGGCATTGCCAAATGTGGCTGCAGCTGTGAGAGGATGTTGTCCTGTGATAGTGGACAGGTTGGGTCTGGACAGAGCAGGTACAGTTTTGGTATGTGCGAGCATCACCATCGTCCTGTGTACAGTGGGAAGCCTTCAGCAGCTGAGGAGAAAAAAGTGCTGAGGAACTTAGAGAAAAGAAAGGGGTTAAAAACAAGTGTGAAAAGTTAGATCGTGGTACTTGGTGTCTTGAAATGAAGGAAGATTTTTCTGGAAGGCTTTAGTCACCTGGGAAGGAAGGATCGGGTAGCTGTGTGGGAGGCAATTTGCAGGCAAGTGTACTCCTCTGCAGTCGATCGGTACATTTTAATGAGGTAAGTATATTTGCTCAGTTTTATAGGATTTGCTTTGGACTAGAACTCTGGAAGTCATTTTAGGCTGCTTTGAGATATAATGGTCAGGTGGAAATATTTGATGCATATCATATGGAAGCTGTGTATTTGCAACATGTTTGTAGGGTCTTAGAAGTGGAGTTATTTTCAGCAGAAAATTGTCTCTTCTTCAGAAGAGATTTTTATGGTAAATAAAGGTCGTGCAAAGGATGTAAAAAAAAAAAACAAAAACATGTATAGTTAGAAACTGTCATAGCTGTTTAATCTCATTCTTCTACATAATGTATTTATTCACATCTGCAGCCATCTCTCAGTCCGTGCCATCCCATAGGAAAGGAAGCTTTCATGCTAGCATCCTTGATCTCTTCTCATCTCCATACTCTAGGCTGCCAGAGGCTGAATGGAACCATTTTTTAGATGCAGAAGCATTCCCCCCAGGGATGGGAACTCCCACATGCTGGCGGATGGCAAGACAGGGAAGGCCAGGCTGTGCTCAGGTCCTTTGAGGGGAACACAGAGGCTGTAGTTGCCTGACATGGCCCATTCCACACAGTAGGACAGCCAACGCCTTTTGCCTTGGGATCTGTGCGAGTTGTGCAGGGCAGTTTCTTTCAACCAAAAAAGAATTGCCTGTGTTTAGACAGAGGTGCCAGCAAATGAATGCATTCAGTTGATGGGCTAAATAGCAAACAAAGAAGCTTCAACTTGGAAGAGCGTTCCACATTTTCTGGAATTTATCACTTTGACTTCCCTCCTTTTGCTTTTCCAATTCTTTTTTTTGTTTGTTCCAGCAGCGTTATCTGTTACTTTTGTCCGTTTTGTCCTACTTATTTGGCTTGTTAACTTGTCCTTTCTCAGGCTTGTTTTTGCTTCCTTTCTTCTGTAGGAACAGAGAGTTTATAATAGCTGTAGCCTATCTTCAAAAGGTGAATCTGCAGTATTCTAAATGATCATTACATAAGTCACTAAAATAACAAAGAAAGGTAAACACATCTTCATCGTGGGGAAGAAATCATTCCAAGGGCAATATAAGAATCTATCTGCCAGTCTTCAGTCATGCTTCTTCTTTTCTTCCAAGACTTTCTGTGCAGATTTTTCACACCTGCTTTAGCATCTGCTTTTCTCTGAAGTTCAAAAGCTCCTGAAAAAAGCTTTCAGAGAAGGACTCAGTCTCATAATAAAAGAAAATACGGATTCTTTGGTTTGTCTAGCTTTGTTTGATTTTAGAATGATTTAATATAAAACTAGCCCCCAGCTCTGAAAAGAGCTGGAGTGCAGAAGGCTATCTATCCAGGGCACAGCAAGTGAAGAGGCTGTCGGTCAGAGTTGGACCCACTGTTCTGTACCTTTGTGTTTTGTACAGCTGAGCTGAAGCTTCACCATCACTGAGAATGGCTGTGGTTTCTCGTTGACATAATTCTGAAATAAGCTGGTCGTTGCATATTTCTGGGCTGGGTTGCTTGGGATAGCAAGGAAAAGTATGTTGTGCCAGGCTCAGAGGAAGCGGTGTTGAGCAAAGGCTCTGAATTCTTGCAATTAAATTATGTTGTATGAGAAAATACTGAACAGCGGAGAGTTATGTTTTTCAGGAAAAATTACACAATCTTTTTAAAGTTACAGGCTGCTTCTTCCTCTGAGGAGCTAGTGGTTATAAGATGAACAACCTTTTGCATCACTTTCCTGCCCTTTCCATGACAGAAGTTTAAATTCAGTTTAAAACTAAGCAAGCATGCTTCTGGGTAATTTTGTAGCATAGAATCATAGAATGGCCTGGGCTGAAAAGGACCATAGAGATCATCTAGTTTCAACCCCCCTGCTGCAGGCAGGGTCGCCAACCACTAGAACTACTTAAACTGAATTCTACATATGGGTTGGTATGAATTTTGAAGACTGTATTCATTACCTACCATGTACTGGAAACTGTCAGCAACCTGCTAATACATGCTTCTTTCCTTTACTTCTTAAAGGTGTAATTTATCGTTCCACGGTATTTGAAAGCAGGAAGGTTGGGAGAAACAGGAACAAATGTAGGTTGTGGATTTGGAAGACTAAAAAATGTTCTTATTGGTTGTGTTTCCAATTTTCAGGAATTCTTTGAACATGCGAAAAAGCTCTGGGATGATGAAGGTGTGAAAGCATGCTTCGAGAGGTCAAACGAGTATCAACTGATTGACTGTGCACAGTAGTAAGTGTTTCTTTTTATTGATTTAATAGCCAAAGATGTAACTGTCTATAAAGTTCAGAAATATGTTTGTATTTGCAAGATCTAGGAGTTTTGGAATACAGCAGCTAACGTTCTAATTCTAATTGCTGGTTTTATGATAGTCCGCCTTTTTTATACAACTAAATATTCTGCTTTCAATATGTAACAGTTTATGAAAGCCACTGGGAAAGAAAACATTAAATTAAAGAATTTTAAATATCTGTATTGTTTGAAATAGATACGCACAGAATCATTTTGATTTAAAAATTCAGAACCAATATAAGGAAAATGCTGTGTTTTAAATTCTGTGACCCAGGCAGTGCTTGAAAATAGCTATTTTTCTTCACATTTCACTAAATCTTCTGTGATTTTTACCAAACAAAATGCATACCTGTATTACTATTGCATCTCTAATGTATACTCTGGGAAAAAATGATAAGCAGTATTTCAGTAAAGTTAGTATTATGTTTTTCTCTCCTTCATATACATAAAGTCAAGCAGTACACTTGTATGTAACACAGTAGTGACCCCTAAACAGGTTTGTGTGATTGCAGATATTCTGAGAAGAGATGTGTAGAAGATTGTGAAGGTGCAAATCATAAATACATAGTATGCTGATGAAAGTAGATTAGTCTGGAAGTAGTACATTAACATGCCAGGACTTCAGCACTCTGCTGTCCCCAGTAATTACTCAGCTCTGAGTTAGACTTCAACCAAAAATACACATTTCATGTGAATAGCTATTGCGAAAACATATACTCTTAGAGTTGCTATGTGATTTAGGGTTTTCAGAGAACACGCTCCAGCATGTTATGATTTGTCTAATTGGCAGTATGGTCAGTAACAATACCACAAGTCTGTTGTAGCACTCAGTGTTTTGTTTTTCTGTCCTCTCTGCTCCCAGTGCCTAAGCTCAGGCAGAGAAAATGGCCTGTGTAGCTAAAGGAACTGTCGCACTCCTGCCACAATGGGGAATTTTGGGGCTGTGGATAGTATTTTCTTTTCCCTCGTTCCAGACTATTTTGGGAAAAGTGAAGGATCCATCAGCACATGGAAGCATGATTCATCAGCACATGGAAGCAAGGGAAAAACGCATATGTGTAGGAAGGAACTCATTTGACCTCAATGGATTAAGTTTACCTAAACTTGGGCATTAGCCTGGCAACAGTCCAGACTGACAGTGGTTCTGTATAATACAAAAAAAAAAAGAAAACCAGAAAGTTGTCCTGAGTTAAAATCAGTGGGTCTTTCCTGTGCCCACTGCCTCCATGGTACAGAACTGTGTTATGCTTGCTGGAAAGTCCGGGTTGACTTTTTGGGCTATTAATACACTTGAGTAAGATCTCAGAACAATAAAATTGAATAATGATGTATATGTAAGGTAAATGGATATAAAGCTTACTGTACTAATCAATAAAGACCCATGTGGCTCCCAGTCTTTGAAAAAAGAGCCTTAAAGAACCAGCCAAAGATACTGGGTTTTTTTGGGACTGTGTTTTCCCTTTAAAATGTTGCTTGACTACAGATTTTGACAAGAAGAAGGTTAAGTCTCATGGCATGTTCAAAAACAAAACACAAATTCTGAAAAAAGTGGATTGACACTGAAGCCCACTATCCTGAAACAAAATTAAATTCTACCTCTTTTTTTTCTAAAAGCTTGAAGTAAGATAGTTTGTTGTTTTTTTTTCCTGTGTATCTTCTCCACCTCTTTTAACTGACTTTGTTTTGGCAGAGTCATTCATTGTAGTAGTAAACAGGACGCTTGCATTTAACATTCAAATATCCCTTGAGCATATTTGTGTTTTACATTTGTGATATACCTGAAAATGTAGCAATTAAGCGACTTAAACACATTTTTAAACCTTCACTCTTAGCACAGAGACTTGAAACTCAGGAGTACTTGTGTCACTGACCTGATCAAACATTCCCTTCCTAGTGGGTGTTGATAGTTGCCCCTCCATCATTCCTTAAAAATTAAAATGGTATTAAGATAGTCAACGAAAGAGATTGTAAAGCCATCATATATTTGCTATGTGCTTGTTTGCCTTGTCTTCTGCCTCAGTATTTCTTTCAAGTGAAATTTCAAGTTAAGTTTATCTTAAAAGTTGATTTTATTTTGTTGGACTAACATCCAGCTTACCTAGATTTCAGCAGGTTGGTTTTGTCTGTGATAACTTTTTTGGCTTACTTAAGTTAACTTCAACTTATTTAAAACTACTGTGATTTTGTAAATATTCACAAACTTTATATTCAGCAAATTCTAGCTTTGTAAGGGATTCTCAGACTGTGATTTAGTGCTGTCTTGGCATTGAACCATCTAGTATATATATTGTAGACCAAAGTATCTTCACAAAATATTTCATGTCATTCTGGAATAGTTTCCTGAAAACTGAATGGTTTTCTGTAAGATTAATGCAAATCCATCTTTAAATATTTTATCTTCTACATACTTGTTATTGAACACCAAATTTTATTGTATCTGTGCAAGGGAACTGCAAAGCAAACTGCCTTGAATATAGAAGTGATCAACAGAAGTAAAGGTCTAGATCTGATGACTTTCGTTTACAAAAGGACAAGTTGAAGAGTTTAGTGTATAACTTCATAAATTTGTTTGCATCTTCTGAAAAACGTTAATTGCTGAGTTTATGAGGAAATATAAAATTTTCTTTTACAATAGCATACCTTGCAGTAGAGTTGTAGGTTTTTATTACCTATTTGGTATTATACATGTAAGAGAACGACTTCATTCTCATGCTAGTAGTAATTTTCTACTTTTAAAGTCTTCTTTCTTCACTGTCATCTGTACTGTGCATTGATTGGTGGCTTCTTTAGTAATCCAAGAAAAGCTGTTGAAGTTACTTTTTACTTAGAAACTAATATATGGGCCCAATGATAGCCGTGAAGTTGAAGACTTCTGTGGAATGTCAGTCTGCATTGGAGAATACTGGGGACTGCTGGTGACATATGTCTGCTGTCTTGCTAAAATAAGAGTTAAGTGATCTTGGTTACTCGTGTCAGTTGCTCAGTTGACTGGGTAAATTTGGTTGCACAAATTTATGATGAGACATGAGGTGTGGGGATACTTAGAGCACTTAGGCAGTATCAGGGAAAGGTAATTGTAGAGCAGAAGAGTTGGCAAGAATTAGGGACAAAAAGCACAAAAGCTGGTTATCTTTCTAGGTCACATACAGTTTGCTCATGGCACCTTTGTTAGAAAAAAATAACTACTCTTAGATTTATTAGAAGGTTCGAGAGTTTAGTTTGGTCTCATTGCATTCACACAGAATAACCATATGTGTGTGTACATGGGCATGTGGGTGGCTGTAGCTGGAAAGGTTGTACTTCTGCTTTCCGTGTTTATCTGTTTAAGAACTAAACCAAGAGATTAAGGGAACACTGCTCTGAGCCAGTAGTTTATCCCAGTTTGTTCACTGATCTTCTTTACATTATAAAAGATGCCACCCCTCATATACTCAAGTGTGAAGGCCTAGATTGGTCTCTGTACAAACATTTGTGCTAATGAAACTTGATTATGCAAGTTCTCAGACAAGCAAACACAAGGGATGTGAGCTTGGCCAAAGAAAATCGATTTTATATTTGAGCTAATATACACACAAAGGGTACATCTCAAGTTCTTTTTTGTTTGTTTCTTTTTTGCAGTTATTCTATCTTCAAGAAAGGTTTCAGCCACCCCTTGGGGCATCTATGAAGGCATTAGATGAAGTAATTAAAGCAAAAAAATGCTTGAGTTTTTGTTCATAGATTCAGTTCCTGATGTGCGAAAACTTTTTTCTCAGCAGCACATCTTGAAACTAAGCAGATCTCTAAGTTACTCTGCTCTCTTCTAGATATAAGACTTAACCATTAGTATTGGATAAAGTCATCCCTCAATTCTCTTTTGCAGTCTGAGG
Source organism: Bambusicola thoracicus (assembly GCA_002909625.1). NCBI lineage: Eukaryota > Metazoa > Chordata > Aves > Galliformes > Phasianidae > Bambusicola > Bambusicola thoracicus. The sequence goes on along the minus strand of PPHD01000226.1, from coordinate 19,819 downwards.
TCAGAAAGCCTAACTCACCTTTGTCTCTCTGTGTCTTTTGCCTAGCATACCATTTGAGCCTTGTTTCCTTAATATGTACACAGGCTACATGCATAATGGCAAATATAAGTATTCGGGTATTTCATACTTTCACTTTGTGTGACTTCAGGATTTGCCATTTAATGCTATTTCTTCTAGGGATTTTGCTAGAATTGGCTGCATCATACTCCAAATTGGATTTTGCTAAAGCTCTCACACAGAGAGGTCACAAACAGGCTGTGCTGACTCAGTGGCAACGAAGTCTTTCCTGTAGTGACCTCCCAACAGCAATTTCCAGTGAATCCAATCCACCTACAACAATTCTTGATAATTAACCTTTTCAAGACCAGGATGGTTGTTAGTTACTAATTCTTTCTCCTTTGAAAGTTCCATATACAGTAATAGCTATGGCAGCAAGCAACTTTTCTTTTCTGACTATGAGTGAGGCTTCAGTTTTCTGAGCTTTGGTAGTTAAATAGCAGAAAAGTTGTTTTCTGTCACCTCAGTGTTTTTGTTTGTTTTGAAATTCCCATTGTAAATAGGATTAAATCGAGGGACTGTGCCCTTCTTTATGTATTTGTTCCTGTGCCTCCCCATCACCATACACCGTTCAGTTCTGCCTAATTTAAGGTCATTGAAATGTAAGGAAAAATAGTGCTTTGCGCACTCTTGAGATCTGAGTTGAAAATTTGTACAAAAATTCTACAAACAGCTTAATATTTTGCATTAAACTGTCACTGATGATTGACTGTATCAGTTAGTGGCTGATTGTTGCAGCCCATCAAAGATTTTTGACACATCTCATGTCACGTGCCTTTGTCAAAGTAGATACCTGGAAATTGAGTTGGGTTTGTGTAGTTTCTAGCCAGTCCCGTGTTTCTTCATAGTACTGGGTTATAGGAGTAATTTCACCCCCATTCTGTATTGCTGAAGGGACTTAGAGCTGTGTCATCATCACTTAGTTTCTCCAGGAAGATGGCCGGAATGAGGCCAGAGGAGGCTGAACTGGTGTGCTTGCATAATGCACGGCAGAACTGCAGCAGAAAATACAACTGTGGTTACAGCTGAATAACAAACTGTTGTTTCTAAATAACATAGATGTACTGTCTGTGAAATTATTAGTCTAGCAATCTGTTTTTAAACTGACAAGTGGCAAAGATGAATTATCCAAGTATCTGCACCATTTAAGGAAAAGATGTTTAGGAATGCAAGTATTTAGTTTTTGTCCCTGGAGAACAGTATTCATGCACGATGTCATCATTTGAGGAAACAAAATCCATAATTTTCTCCACTCGTTCCTCTCCACTGCTGTGTTCGGAATGATTTTGGATACACCTGAGAGGGCATGCAACCTATTGTGGGGAATCTGCTGGAGCAGGGAGTTGGAAGATCTCCAGAGGTCCCTTCCCAGCCATGCAGTCCTGTGATTCTGTGCTCACCTCCAGCCTGCAGCTTGAAATGCACAGCCTGGGCTGGCAAAGTTCTTCTTCTACTCCTTGATAACTGCCCATTTTCAAGATGCTGTGGTGCTTCTTTGTGCATCTCTTGAAAAGGCTTATTGAAGGGGGAGTGAACTGATGAAATATGGCTGCTAAAATCATGCATTTGTTGTGGAAAGGGAAGGAGCAGAGGGAGAGTGAGAGGGAGTAGCTGAAGGATTCTGCAGGTTGAAGAGGTTCTCCTGCATACCAACCAAAGAAACATGGTTGGAACATTTTGCAGTGCTTTCAATGCAGTTGTAATATTTATTCTCAAATGTAGCAGAGTATGACTGTGACATCAAACTACTAGCAGAAACATGCTTTTGATTGGCAGGTTAGAACAGCTCTGAACCCCCCCTTCCATCTTTGCTTTTTATTTTTAATAAAATTTCCTTCATCGTAATGCAGATGTATGTATGATAGATTAAGCTGAACACACTGGTGGTAAGCTAAATAGTATTATTCTTAAAACTAGCCATTGTTTTTAGGTTTGTAATGACTTATTAAATGTAAGACTTAATACTTTTTACTTAGAGAAAAGATGAGAAGAAATAATTGATGATGAATGTTCAATTCCTCGTGTTACTGAATTTTTGGTGGTGATACATGGAAACGATAATGATATAGTTTTCTTCCATCTAAAGTTCACTTTCATTTCATATATAGACAATTCTCTGTGATTATCAAGTTTCTTCATTTTCTCTCATTTTCAATCATGACATTTCAGTGTTTAAGTTAGAAGCATATTTTCTTTGGTTAACTGATGAACAGGTTTTCTCCATTTACCTTATTTAAATTATAAACCTTAGCCAGAGAATTGTTGTTTAATGATAGCAAGAAAAAAAAAGAGAGAGAGAGAGATTATAATTATAGACTAGTTGCTTTAGCCTTACTGATCAGTCTTCTAAACAAAGGTGTTTGCCAGATAGGCCGAAAGTCATTCTGCAGTGCGTAATGCTCACATCTTTCACTGTTTACTAACTAGCAGACCACGCTCTTGAGAGGCAGAGTTGTGGTTTCTTAAAATATACACTGGGAATTTTCTTAAATAACCATTTCATCTCTTGTGAATTTTTGTTGTTGTTCCCCTTTTTACTGCCGCTCATGAAAAAGCAACGTCAAACTTAACCAATACCATCTACATTTTGTTAATCTAATTGTGACTAATGTGACCATGATCTTATAATAGCATTACTTAGAAGTACAAAATTGCGGAGAAGCAGACGTTAAAACCCCCCGAACACTTTTGTATTCCCCATTTGTATGAAGTATGAAAATACCAGTCTCCAATGGGATAGCATCTGGGCATGCACCCGCCTAAATTAGCCACCTCAAGTAAGTGATTTCTGTACCTAGAGAAAAAAACCTGTATATTTCTCAATTGAAAAGTATGAGTGAAAATAGGTTATAAACACATCACTCTCTCTGTCTTCTGAATATTAATATGATGCGTTATTTTTACTGTTAACTAATTACAATTGGAGAAGTGTTCAAGCAGCTCAGAATGGGATGCTCAAACATAAACTAAGCTATACGTTTTCCCACACGCTTCTGCATGCATGGCAATGTTTTCTGCAGTGTTAGAATAGGCAGAAAGTTTGAAAATGTAAGGCAGAAAACCAAAATATGCCTTAACATCAGTTTGAGGTAGTTAATATAGTTGTACTTCTTATCTTTTTCTCCTTTCACAGATAAATAAAACATCCAAATTAGAATCTGGATTTATTTTATGTCTCTGGTGACAGAGAAGTGATTGGTTTCACAAAAACAAGCAAAAAAATCCCCTCTTAGTAACGGGGCTTTTTTGCCATACAGAATATCAGAGTTTTTTCTCTTGCCCACTGTGACAACATAGCTGAGACTGTCAGAGAAATCAGTAAGTATTGATGTGCACTGATTTTTGGAGTTACTACAAAAGCATGGAATTATCTTTTTCTTTTTTTTTTTTTCTTTTTTTTTTTTAAGATGTTCTATTAAACGCTCCTGGATTTTTTAAATAAATATAGCAAAGCTGACTTCTGTTGAGGAAAGAGGTTTTGCCTGCCCAGTCAAAAATATTTTAAGTTTTTCCAGAACCCATATTAATGCTTTTCTTTTTCTATATTTCCAGACTGTTTGCATTCACATTGTCAGAGTAGATGCAGAGCATATTAGTCCACCACAGCAGTTCAGTCCCATTTGGAAATATGGTTCCTTTAGCGAATTAGACAATGGCAAAGAGATCTATCAGCTGAGCTCATCTGCATTTACTTTTCTGTGTTAGCATCCCATATTTAATTTGGAGATATTTCTTTTCCATATTCCTTCTGCAGAGGTGAACTGAAGACTTGCAGAGGTTTGTATGCATTAACAATACACACTTCAGGCATTTTTAGAGCTTGAGCAGAACCTGCTGAAGAGTCAACACTCTTAGCATCGGCCTCAGTGTACAGGCTCTCAAAGTGCTGACTTCCCTTAACACAGAGAAAGAGCATTCTGTTGCACGTATTATTAAAGGGGCTCTGCTTCCTTTTACCACAGCTTACAGGACCGAGGTGAGGAGGTGCTGGTACAGCACTTAGTCACTGAGCAGGCACAGTGGGCCAGCGTGACTGGTGGCCATGGCCAGCTTCAGGGATGCAGATTGAGGGCAAGGGAGGACTTCCACACAGGGTTGGATTTTATTGAGGTCTGTCTTGTTTGAATTACCTATAACATGAAGTGTGCTTCAGATGTGCCAGCGTGAAATAATTGAGTTGTTAAAAAGCAGGCCTTGAAGGTTGCCTTGAAAGTTGTTGTCTACCAGTACAGAGAATCTCTAAAAGTCAGTATTCACTGCTACCAGATCCAAGAAAGCAAAATTTATACAATGATCAGGCTGATGCAGCTTTGCTCTTGAAGTCTTCATTGTGAGTCATTACTTGGTGTCAGTACCTCAAAACTTCTTCAGATGAAGTCAGATTGCAACTGTTGGTTATCTGGAATCTGCATTCAGGATTTGTAAGTGCATCTCAGAAGGAAGTTATATGTCATTCTGTCAGCTCTAGTGTTGTTTATGTGCTTTCCTTGGTTTAGGACTGCTGCAGTGTGCACATGGAAGAAAGAGTAAAGCATGACCAAAGCCAGCTTTATTATACTTCAGAGAGCATTGATAACTTAGATTTATTCCACTTCTCCAATTGCTGTTGATTGATACGGAATTTAATTTGATCTGTTCATTTACAACTCGTTGAATGTGTGTGTATTCTTGATGGAAAAGATTAGTTGGTTAAAGAACACAATAGCTTCTTAATGAGCTTATTCTTGTGTAACACAGATGTATTTTAGATTTTTCTATGAGATTTTCTCTTTTTGTCAGTATTCTCTAGAGAAAAAATGTGCTGTATATTCCATTGCCTTAAACCTAACCTACTGTGAAACATTTGTTTACATAATAAATATGAAATAATACAGTTACTCTATAATAACTTTAATACCTATAAGTGGAATGTTTAAAAAAGAAGCAGGAGTGCTGGCAATTTAATGCTGGGTTATATGGATGCTGTCAGATTGTTTACAGTTGGGGTCTGACTTTCCTTAAACTTTACAAGCATTTTTTCACTTAGAGATGGTTGGCTTTTCTTTGTCCAAGTAGAAAGTTTCACACCACAGGATCACGAAAGGCTGAAAGACATTTTCCTTCCATGGCAATCTACTCTCAGACCAATCTCTGCAGACATGGACTCCCCTGCTCTAACGTACTTGCTCAGCCTTGTTTATGTTAGGATCTACAAGAAGCCAGGGTTTGGGAGGTGGTGTTTTTCTAAGTTAGTACTACACCAACAGATTTGAAAATATAAAAACGATGGAATGCAGAAGTTAGGAAATAAGAAAATACAATGAAGTTTATACTTTGTTGAAAAAATGAAGAGGCTAAGCCCATGTGCTTGAAAAAGAAATTTTACACCTCAGACTAAACCAAGATGGAGACTTAGTATTTGTCAGTTTGGTTGTAATCTCAATTTTAAGGTAAATCAGACTGGGAGACTGAGAGTTTAACGGTGTCTCATTACTTCTAATAATTAAGTTAAATCTAATTTTGCTCATTTTAATACAAAACAACAGTGATACTGCCAGAATTTTGAAAAAGTTTATTTGACTTCAGAGAAGCCATTTCAGTTTGTGTCTGTTGTAAAAGTATTCTTTCTGGATTGATTAGAAACGTTTGTTGCAATGGTGGGTTTTTACACAAAGTTAATTTGAGTATAAATAAAGCAGTGGAAAAGAAAATATGTGCAATAATGTGTCGGTAGACTTCCTGTATAATTGGCACACCAAATAATTGTCTTTGAGAACAAAATCTGCAGATGTTAATTTGTGCTAGAGTTGGTTCAGAAATGAGTGTTTTCTTCATCTTATGCCCTTGAAAATTCCTCATTTTGTAATAAGAATGAAAAGACAAGTGGTCTTAAGCAGTTGCCACTAAGACATAAAAAGACAAATCTTGAAATCAGTTGTCTAGGCTTTCTGAGGACAGATTTCAGACATAGTCTCCTCCCATGAGTGCTGCAGGGGAAGTTGAGGGGTATATTTTTGTTTTTCAAGTATTTTACTGCAGAAATGAATTAGAATGAATATCCAAATAACACTTCAGTACGTTTTTCTGGCTGAAGATTGATGACGCATGTAATGCTCTTCTCGACTCCTTTCCTTCATCTCCTTTGTTTTTTTTATATGTATAGAGGAAGCCATCCGTACCTTTCCTATCTTTTAGAAGGGTGCACTTGAAGTTGAGAAAATCTGCTTTCTGGACATTAGCATTCAGAAAGTCTGATTATACAGATTTTGGATAATTATTCATTAATTAAATCTCTTTCCAAAAACTTTGTGAAGAAATGGGTGTAATTCCTTCACTTATTTACTGGCACAACTATGTCAGACTTGTATTTGCCGATACTACTGTACCAAGTTGTTTAAAAATAGGTTGTTAATGGGCAGCAGAGTGTTAGAGTGAGGAAAGAGTAGTGTAGCTGCTAGGGTTTGTTCTATTCAGGGAAAACAGAAATAAGCTGTGCTGGTGAGGGAACTTCTTTATCCAGTGTAACTTCTGCCTTCATTGAGTTTGTTGGCGTATTGCCTTACATTGTTAAGATTTTAGAAACTGTATTTGATAAATGTGTCATATACTGGTTTTTCTCCGCTAACGTATTAGATTCTGCTTTGAGAAGATTTTGTATAAAGAAGCAGGTGCCAGTTTACAGATACTTAATGCAGTGGGCAAAATTGGCAGGCTTGGTTATGCAGCAGTCACAGTAGCTCAGTGTCAATGAATCAGCATTATTACTGCTGTTAAAAAAAAAAAAAAAAAAA
>PPHD01000226.1:0-12882 GCA_002909625.1 Bambusicola thoracicus | reverse complement strand
AAAAAAAAAAAAAAAAAAAAAAAAAAGGAGAGAAGACAAATGTAGTCACTGGTTTTCCTCCAGTTTCATTTTCTGTTAAGACATGTGTGGATGACTACTTCACTTGCATTATACACTGGTTATTCACCTCACCTTGTCCTCTGCAGTTGGTAAGCAGCTGATGTCCGTAGGGCTGTCACTGTAAGGTGAGATAGAAGAGATTGCAGTGCAGAGGGAGTGTAGAGTGCGCATCAGTTCCAATCAGTTCCAAGCAACAGAGTCAACAGTTTAGGTTTCTGACCTGAAAATAAGGTAAAAGTAATCATCATCAAAATACGTTATGTAAAACTGGCAAGGGTGAGACCTCTCTTAAAGCATATTCAGAGAAATTGTTTAGCTTATTTATAACTACACATCTATATAAATCTCTACATCTGGCAGAGAGCTCATTATAATATACAGTATGTTGAAAGAGTGATTATATGATGATTAAAATTGATTTTAGGAATGCTCTTTCATTAGTTGTAAAGAAGCCATGACTATTTAGAGGGTGAAATAAAGGAGAAATTAAAAGAGAAATAAAAGATGGTAGGTGGGCGAAGATAATGAATACAGGATTCCCAAGTAAGGCAAAATTAATAAAACACCACTTATTTTTAGGCAGGAGTGAAGTCTTATGGCATTGGAACTTGCAAGTAATCTCTTAGGTCTTTTCAGTGAAGACAGAATGCTAAATGTAAGGGATTGCACAGTGCTTTCTAAGCTGCATCCTGATAGAAGTGAGCAGAATGGACGCAGAAAACAAATAGAAAGACAAACAAAGAATTCTGAAAACCACCCAAGAAAAACTTTGCTAGGGAGATCTTCCATTTCCGCACAGTGTGAAGAGTCACAGTGCAGATGACTGTTCAGAAATGTGAGAAAATACACGGCTGCATTCCTAGCAAGTAGTAAGCATAGCTAAAAGGCCGTAAGTGAGATTAGCAAGATTAGCATTATTATTGTGAAGTTACTGTGGACTTAAAGGAGACCATGAAAACTGAAGTATGTAAGGAAATAAATGCCATTGACAACAAGTTTTGTTTTTTTTTTTTTAAATCCAGCAAAAAATAATATTCTGAAGACATTCTGTGAATTTTAGAAAGGGAGTAACTGAAAGAGTCCCAAAATATTTAATCTTTTGAACACTTCGGTGCATGCGATGAGCTTAAAACAAATGTCTTTCTCCCCAAGCAGGATTGGTTTCTTCATTTCACCTAGCTTTGTTGTTCCAGAAGATAATGATCTTTGTACTAGTTGTTGGAGGTATAACTGCACTTCATTATGGAAGGAAAACTGAAAGACTTTTCCATTGAATGGTCCCACTTATATTCTGCCTTTAATAGGATTCATTTCATCTTTTATTTTGTGGACCTCAGAGCACTGGGGAGAGGTTCTCTTCTAACAAGTGTGTTACTGTCCTCTTTGCTTTGCAACAGCACATGAGATCACCTCAAAAATAGACATATCACTCTGTATCCTCCTATACCTTGACAGGTGTCCCTGGAAACCTATCAGAGAGACTGTAACTTCATCAGAAGACTTGCTTGCTTTTCCCAGCTCCTTGCAAGTTACGAGTTACTGATGTTTTTCAGTTGTACCTCTTGAAATAGAGACAGAGGCATCTCCTGCTGTCATGGTGCTTTGAAGAGATGTCAGCATAAAATCAGCTCTTACTCTTCCCTGTATAAAGGACTGCAGTATTACCTTTCGCATGTGCAACAGTTACTGCAACACTGGCTGAAAGTCTTAAGAGGAGGATTTCATTTGCATTGTCCTTTTGATCTGTTCTGATGTGCAGATCTCTGACTTACCTGTGGTCCTTAATTCAGATTACAACTGTTTCTTTCTTTGTTTGCTGACATTTGTAATTCTCTTCCTTCTCTCCACCTACTAATAGAATCTGCAGATCCATTTCTTTGCTTTGTCCACTTTTGTTTGTTCATTGTTTTATTCTTGACAGATTGACCATTTGCTATGATACAGCTCTTGAGTTGGATAGGTAATGTGTCAGTTTGGTCAACAAACAACGAGGTTCACCTGTCTACTTGGCTATGTAAAGGTGGATTATTTTACCTACTATTCCCAAGCTTCCTTTGACTTTTTAAAAAATGATTGTATACTTTCTATTTTACGTGATTTCCATATGCAGAATGCAGGGCTGTGAATTCAGAAATTACCACATATCTGTAAAAACTACACAGCATTGTATGTTTTCAATGAAGTAAAAGCTTTACATTTATATCACAGAATCACAGAATCACACAGAATCACTAAAGGAAGTTCTTAACTGTATTTTCTTGCTGCATTCTATTAGGGAACAAACCATTATCTGACCCATCTGACCCAACGGGTAAATTACCTTTCTATTTTTCAGTGCAGTTACATTTTTCATAATACTGCTCATAATACATTAAGTGCCTTTTTTCATTCTTCTGTAAAAAATATACTGATAAGAGTCTGCTTTCTTCATAATTCTCATTGTGGTAGCTACACTTCACCCAGACATGTGGCCACTTCTTCATACCTTGTGATGAAGGAACAGAGTGTCATATGCAGCCATTTGCTTGATGAGTACTAGAGCTAGGCCTGCATGACAGAAAGAGCACTGTTTCCAGAGGAACCACAAAATTGAGTATAAGAAGTGGGGGGAGCGAGGAAAAGAAGGGAAAAGACATCATTTTAGAACAAATTCATCAGTACAGTCTGTATTACTTTCATTTTGAAATGAGTCTGCTTCCTACTAGGTGTCAGCCATAAATCAGATAGGGAAATAATGGCAGCTGGAAAGCATTGTGAGTGCAAACCCATACCATATTCCTGAGAGGATTCAGTACAGTGTTTCTTGGTACTCTGGGCGTACATCAGAGATTGCTTCCACAAGGCAGCTCATAACCTAGAGGCAGAGAAGACCCCAGCGTCTTGAGATCTTCACTTACATCACCATCTCACTTGTAAAGTAAGTGATATGTGCTCATTCTGCTGATATAATTAGACAAAACACATCAGCAGGAGAAAAAAAGGGAGAAATCAGCTTTTTGTCCAGAACAGAAGTTTGGCTTTGTAGTAAGTTGTTTCTTACAGCGTGACTCTCAAGTGAAAAAAAGCCCATCAGAAAACCATACAGAGGTATGCTGGAAGTTCCCAAACATTGCATAGTATGCATAAGTATTCTGACTATTCACAATTCAAATATTAGGTTTTTATAGGATCACTCAAATGATGGCACCCTTGCAGAAATAAAGTAACAAGTAGAGCCTGGTTTCAGGAAAGGAACTTTCCGGAACCATAATCCCTTTAAATACTCATCTAAGTGAGAAATACTCTTTTTCTGTACGTAACTACATTTTCAGTCGAAAGGAACATTTCTTCTACAGTGTTATGTCCTCGGCTGAAATTCTTAAATCCTAAAGAGCCAGTTGGTTGAAGCTTATTATTATTAGCTGGTGTCTTCCCCTGTTGCAAAAAGATGAAATAATTAAATTCTAATTGTTTCTCAGAGTGAAATCAGAAGAAGGCATTGAAATTAATCACCTATTTGTTATGTGCTTGGAGCCAGTAAGGAGTGTGAAGGAAAGAAAATGAGTACTCGAGCTACAAACAGTAACAGCAACAAAAATGCTTCCTGTCGATGGTGGAAGGTTTTGAGCCAGTCAGAATGTGATGGTGGGTAGCGTGTGGCACCATGGGGCAGCTGGCCGTCCAGAAGTGCTTCCTTCCATTCCTAGCTCTCTCATTGTCTTTGTTGTTCTGTGATGAGGCTCCCAGTTAGCCAGTGAACACCTGCCCAGTAGCTGCTCACATGCTTACACTCAAGAACTTTGTCAGAGCATCTCTCCCCTGGGTTAAATGTAATACAGTCGCAGCTACCCATGCAACTCTGTGAGTCTCGTACTCATCTCCATCTTCATCAGTGCTCTGAGCAAGAAGTGACTTACCACTTGCAGTTTTCTGCACTGAAAATGGCATTCAGTTCCATATATGCAGTGAGCAAACGTGTGTGTGTTACAAAACAGGCAATACAGAAGATTTCTCCCCAGAGTGATGTCTTACAGAATCTGCTACTAACTTGAAAAGTTAAGGGGGCTCTGAAAATAAGATGCTGTCCTTCCTCCTACCCACTCGCTGCTGCACGCTACTGATGATCTGCCCCTAATCCCTCATTTTGCCTTCCAGTCCTCTGAACCGCTTCCCTGTAGCAGTGCCTCCCCAAGACAACGTTTGGTCTCTACCTCATAGGTATTGAACAGGCTGCAATACTTATCTATTATATAGTATATAATACTTGTATTTATGTTATATATAACATAATGTAATTTATATCCAATATGGGGTGATTGTTTTCAGAGGAGTATGCCAAGGTGTGGTATGAAACCAAATCTGCAGCTTCACACTGTAGTCAGATAATGTCAGAGACATTCTGCAGACTTGGACAGTCTACTAGCCTGTGTATTTCTACAACGTCTTCCTTCATTTCAAAACCAAAAAACAAAACCAAAAAAATCCTTCCAGGTCACTGCATGACTTTCTGTCCTTGTGAAAAATTAAATTAGGGATAAATTGTCTTTGCTTTCTTGGAATGACTGTGCTTGTGTTGCGTTGTATTCTGTTTGCAAAGCTCAAGGCTGATATTTTCTCTGACAGTGTAAGTTGTCTGATTATGATAAGATAAAACAGTGTGGAAGCTGCTTATTCGCTCTTCTTATTTGGCTGTCAGTTTTACAGCAGGCCTTTTGATAAACCCACTTAGGGAAATTATACAGGTTTGGGGATCTTTTGGCAATTGTTTGTAATATCCTACTTTATTTGAAAAGCGGGACTACACTGAAAGCATTCCTCCTCTTTTTTTTTTCCCTCTTGCTTTCTCTTTTGGGAATCATGGTGTGTGTGTTGCTTAGTATGTATCTTGTTGGTAGTTTGCAGTACAGTTAGACATGTTCCTAAGGCTCGGTCTGTAAAGGCAGTACAATGCACAGTGCTGTGAATGGCTCGTTGTCAGCACCAGTTAAAGCTGCTCTGACAAATCGACAGTGGAGGGGGAGGAGGAATCGTTTTACAGCTAGGAGAACTACAATGGCAGTTGTATTGGGAAATCAATGTTCTCTTGGTGGCGTGTTTGTTTTTTTTTTTATTGCCCAAATGTCAGTGTTTCTCAATAGCTTGCTCATATGAATAGGAGTCAAGGGAATTCTCAATGTCCAAATCGTAGAGCATGTGCTATTGTTTGCATTCTCCTCAATTTCTGAGCTGCTCACAGCAGGCTGTAATCATGTATCATGCTGATTTTTCATCTCTGTTATGCATTATTTCAGTTTCTTCTGACTTTTGTCTTCCTTATTCACACAGAGGAAGCAAAAGGGCAGTCTAGATCAGAAAAAAAGTTCTTAGAGCTGTAGCTTGACTCTGGATAATGTGTTATTTGTTTTGCCTCGGGGTAGTTCATTGTGTCTTTTGATTTACCTGTCTGTGAGAAAGGTGTAGCGCCTTCCTTAAGACCTTGTAAAAACTTGTCCTACATTTGATATTAAAGGTTATTCTGAAGGACTCATATGCTTTTTCATTACAGTGCAGTCATAGGCATTGGTTTGTCTTTCTGATTGCTGTGAAATAATTGTCAGTGCTGCTCTTTGCCAAAGACATCATTATTCTGTCTAGAAAGTATCGGTACAGCTTTCATTACTTCCTGGAAAGTGTTTGGTGCAGTACAGATACAGGTCTGGTCCTTCTCAATTCTCTTTGTACAGCACATCAAATGTAGCTAGTTAGGACTACACTTCCCTTATGCATCAAGGAGGGCTGTAAAACAGTGAAGCCCCGTGTCTCCTAGAAGAGTCTGTGTTGTGGTTGTTTGCTGTAGATTTCCAGGTATTCAACAGCCTGGAGAGAAAGTGACCATTCAGAGCTCTGAACTGTTGGATACTATAATCTGCCTCCCAGAATGTACAACACTGTATAATCTGTAGTTGCTGCATTTAGAATAGATAGAGGAAGGCGTCTCTTGTTTTAGAGCATACAGCAGTGCAGGTAGTACGTATTTGAATTGAGTGTTCGTCTATAGGATTGACTGCTAAGATTAAATATGCTATTTGATTTCCTGATGATTAGATAATATAACAATCTCATCTGCCATCTGTCTGTTTCAGGCTTGCTGAGCAATAGACTCAAATGGGCTGTGCTTAACAAAAAGGCTTGCCATTTTCTGAGTGGTTTTATCAGAAGAGGAAAGTGGAGCTGAACTCTTTATACAGCTGTATTGATATGAGATCTGTTCTGAAAAGCATTTTTTCAGAAAGGGTTTTTCTAGAGCAGAAAAGGCCTTGGAGAGGCATAGTCAGTGATCCATCCCACCCACAAGCTATGCTGGGAGCGACTTCTTGTGTTCTTACCAGCAGTGCAGCCTCCTTGTGTTTTCACTTCATGCAGCCAGTGCTGCTGCATCTAGCAGTTTGCACCATCTACTGCAGATAGGACAAGAAAATCTCCTTGGAAAGAAGAAAATCTCCTTAGAGAAGAAGAAAGAGAGGACTTCCAGAAAGAAAATAGTCTTTTCATAAGTGCTGGAAAGCCTAACATTTAAGCACAAATGATTTTCGATGCTTTTTAGTACAGAAATATCATTTCCTTAAGCTGGCTCAGTATTCTTTCCATTTTTTACAATGTCCCTTGTTCGAGCTGACCTTTTAAAAATCTCTTACGGGTAGCTTTGATTTTTATAGGGGAATTCATTATGATGTCGGAACACAAGTAGCATAGAACTTCACTGCCATACAATATTTCATCCTCTTAAAATAGTTATTGTCTTTCAGTTGCTTTTGTTGGTAGTTGAAACTTGCTAAGAAAAGATCTACATGTATTGTGATGCAGTTGAACTGGTAAGGAAAGCAACAAGTCGCAATAACAACTCTTAACAAACTTATTTTCCTCTAGTGAGGCTTATAGTCTTTTCTTTGTCCCACAGTGAATGGTCCCACTGTAAATCATGTCTGTATTTAAGGTTTGCATGTGAACAGCTTCCAGAGTTATCACCTGATTTTCAACTGCCCTTGCTATTTTTACTGTGGGTTTTCCAACTAATATTGGAGATGCTGCCTGTGTGCTGGCTGATCTGTGTGTGTGTAGCAGCTTGTCCTCCAAAATGGATGTATTTCTCTAAACTCACCTCTACTAGGATAAATTCTGAGGGCCATGAAGTGTAGCAAGAACAGCAGTATGTTTGAATTATACAGTGGCTCTTTATGGAAAATATTGATTGCACGTTGCACAGACTTGCATCAACTGACATCAGTATAATTCACATGTATGCAATGTTTGTGTTCAATAAATGCACACCAATCCCAACCTTAGAATAAAAAAATAACTTTTTCTGTGTTGAGGAAGGCTAACACCAGTCAAACATCAAATCAATTCCAGAACTCCTTCCCCACCCAACTAGATGCAGTTGATGACACGACCTGTGGCAAGCCTCTAAAATTGCACATCTGCATGGATTTGGTCTCTCTTTCTCCCCACACTTGAGCCCAGGACAAAACAAGGTATGGAGTTGTGAACCATAAAGCCTTCTGCCAGCTCCAGAAGGTGGAAAGTGGTTGAATCCATCTCTGTATCCCAGTGCTTCATCAATCGTAACTCTGCAGCGGCTGTCCTGGTGGCCACAGGACCTGTTTTTCGGCTACAAGCTAGATCTCACAGCGTGCAGTTTCCTTATATCAGTTAAGCACTCCTGCACAGCAGATTATTTTCCCTAAGAAAAAAAAAAAATCACTGAAAACTTCTTGAGAAGTACAACTTCACATGGCAGCTGGGAGGATGCTTCCTTTCTTTTCATATAGGGCAGCCAAAAAGTCGTCGTGGTTCTACAAAGGTTGTAACTTTCACAAAGAGAAAGTATGAGCCCAGTCATACCGAAGTTAAGAGGTCAGGGTTGTTTTTTTCTTCTTCGTGCCTTGTGTATGAACCAAGATTGTAATGGGTGAGAAGTAACAGCCGCCCCTCTGAGGAGTTATGAAAAATATTGGCATGTGCTGTTAAACCACTTAGAAATACAATAGCACAAGACAATGAATAGGATTAGATAAATGTGGAAGTTTGAAGAACTGGGGGCAGTGGTTGCCTGAATCCATCAGCGGATCTTGTTCATAGGGGAAGTTGGAGGAAGGCTAGCAATGAGTACTACTTTGTTTGCTCTAGAGGAAGAGGGCCCAACAGAAGGGAGCTTCAGATAGCAGCAATAGGCATTTTGGTCTGTATTTTCGGTACAACTTAGACAAGGTTTCTGGAAGTTTAAACCTTCATTTGGGGTTCTCTGTTTGTTTTGGTTGTTCTGTTTTTATCAGCGCTTTCCATGCATTTCCTTGGCTTTTCTGACTGCTGTTCCAGAGCAGTATACTTGCGTTTTAAGATGTTCCTAAACTTTTAGAAAAGTAGGTTTTTACTTGATTCAGAATATACCATTTCAGTAATTGCTTATTGGTGTGAAGCTATTTCAGTTCACTCTCACACTTTTACTTCCATCATCTGACTTACTAATGAGGCAACAGATACAATTACCGTTGTAAATGTTTTTTTTCCTGACTAGAAAAGGTACGCATTAGGGACTGTGAGTTTTATTCTGGGATCTCTTATGACATTGCACATGCGTTTTGAGCAATACGGTAAGGGCAACACTTAGATAACACTTAGTATCTGGCAGCTTCTGTCCTCATAATTGTCTGTGATTAACATTGTAAAGCTGAGAATGCCTCATGCAGTTTGTAGTATGTTTCTGAAGGTGTGGGTTAAAGATGTGACCTGCCCTGTGTAGCCATAGGTAGGTAGGAAAATGTTTTTTAAATGCTTCCTTTATTACAAATTATTTCAGAAGCAGGGGAGGAATAAGCAAATCCAAAATGTAATCTGGCCGTACTTAAAATTTTGACACAGTTATCCTGCATACAGTATTAAAAACTGAAGAACCCTAAAAGAAGCAAGAATGCCTTTAGAGATTGGTATTTACAGCCATTTTCTTTCCCTTTATCACAGTCACAGCTTACTGGCTGGGAATCTAAATACGAAGTCGGCTGAATATACACATCGCGAGGTTATCTCATTGCTAGGTGCCTGCTCTGTTTATCAAGTCCTTATGTAACGTTCTGAATTACATTAAGGCAGGGCCAAGCTTTGTATTCCCATGCTGTTATCCTCTCGCTGATAGGAGAGATGAGCAGAGCCACGTGCAGTGTGGTTGCAGGGATGGCTGCCTCTGCTCTCTTGCCTCTCCTACGCTCAGGCTGCGCCGCGTCTCCATTTCACTTTCTAGCAGTGGGAGCGCGGGGCTGTGGGATGCAGTGCTGCAAGGCAGCGTTGGTAGGATGGAGGCACAGAGCTGAGGCTGGGGAAGCAACAAGTGCCAGACTGTAAACATTGATTTGAATGCTATCAAACTGATTTGGGTTTGGAGATAGACCAGGGATTTTCAATTCGTGTTT
Organism: Bambusicola thoracicus; assembly: GCA_002909625.1. Classification (NCBI taxonomy): domain Eukaryota; kingdom Metazoa; phylum Chordata; class Aves; order Galliformes; family Phasianidae; genus Bambusicola; species Bambusicola thoracicus. The sequence continues at coordinate 3,400 of PPHD01000226.1, read as the reverse complement.
ATAATTAAGAATGTAAACAGAATTTAATGTTTATGTGTGCTCTAGATACAAAAAGAGGCTTTCAAAGCTCTGATTTGAACTCTTTAAAAATAAAAGAACCGTGATAAAATAAAAACAAAAAGGACGCTCCTGCTAGCATTAAATCATCCCATTACCTCACTCACTTCCTCACACACAGTCGCGTACAGAAGCACTGCTCCAGAGCTTCTATCTTTCGTTCTTCACTTAGGCCCTATCCTTTTTCTGAACGTGTCTGCATGTGACATGTTTTGGTTTGTGTTTTTCCCCCTTTGGAGGGATGTGACAAAAGGGTTTGTCTAAAAGACGCATTGAAGCTCATGATTGTCTGTTCGATTAAGGACCTCTTAATGCTAATTCACCAGAGTACGTTCTGCGTAAATAAGTTGATATAGACTCACTGTGACCATTACTTAATCCTGTATCTCGTAAGAAGCCAACTGTAGCCAGCCTGAACTGGTTTGGGGATTTTGTTTGAGTTTTTTGGTCAATAAATCATAACCTCTCATGAGACTTATGAAAATTCCTTTTAAGCCATGGTAGTTGCTATGTCCCTACTTGGATAACAGTTCAGATAGCAATCCTTAAATTGATAGCTTGCAAACAGACTGCTAAATTTGTGCGGGGAGCCTTTCTGGACAAAGCCAGTCAGCTTATTTGCTGTTTTTTTACAAGATTAAAGCCTTGAAATCCCTCTTTACTTCAGCTGCTGGTTGCTGTCTGCATTTCCTTAACTTACAAGTTTGTATCTCAAACGAAATCTGCATCCCAATTTCCTTATCGTCTTCGCTACTCACTCTGCAAACTTTTAAAGAAAAATAGTTCCTTTCTTTTTCAGTTTTGGAATCTGTATTCATTACTTCAGCTTTCCTGTCTTCAGAAATTGAAGCCGTTATAAACGCGTGCCTTAATACAGCCACCAGGCTCGGGCCATCCCCATTCCGGATCCCATTTGCACTTGAAACTCGCTCCAGAGCAGCGCTGTTGGAAATGGCTACCTGAAAAAATCCAGATCAAGAAAACAAACTCCCGCTTTTGTAGCAAGAAAAATGGCCTCTGACATGAATTTACTTTGGTGTTTGAATTCTGAAATAAACCCGGGTGGTGTCAGGGAAAAGTATAAGGCAAGTTTGCCTTGGGGTCAACACGTGAAGTACGGATTTGTGCAGAAGCAAGTTCTGTGGCGAAGCTTGTAAAATCAACGTTTCTTGTAAGACATGCTTTGGTCTTTTATGACACGGCGAAGGAGTTTATACCAAGCACATGAGAGCTGTAATAACAGGCAGAAGCATTGTGATTTGAGCGTGATTTGTAACATAATTGAGAAAATACTGACAGCGTTTTCCCTAGGCAGGAACGAGCACTGGAAGCCCTTTATAAACGTGCATTCTGAATTCTAAAGGTTTTTCATAACGCGATCCTGCATTTTCAGTTAAGTCGGTGATAAACAGCCTTAGAAATAAATGGGGCATATTAAGCATTCCCTTCTTTCTTCCTAACCGACATGGACGACAGGCTCAGACTGAGCGTTTTCAGCCCTGCGCTGAGCGAGGTTAGCAGCAGAAGCTGCAGCATCGTCCGTCGCTCACCCACTGCGAGGGGCCTTCTTTTCTGTGAGTTTCCATAAATTAGATGTGGAGCCAAAGCAAGCGGAAGCTATTTTTAGTGCGGCAGCACTGCAGAACAGAAGCTGGCGGAGCGTCACGTGTGTCAGGCTGAATCAAAGGGAGTATCCCAGCAATGTGCTGTAAACAAAACAAGGGCGCCGGCAGAAAACGAGCTGCAGGTACCTCAAGAACCTGAATCAAAGCCTCACGCTAGGAGCAAACGCACTGACTTACGGACCGTGTTTCTTAGGAGATTTTTCTATTTTGAAAACATGAGGGCAAAATAATGATAATGCATTTCCTGGTATCCCATTGTCTCGCTTGATGCAGTTCTTTTCATGAGGCGTTTTATTTAGAAATCTGTTTTTTGGCTGTATTTTCTGTGAAGTGTAGTTGCTGCCGCAAGACACGTAAGCATAGCAGAAACAGCTGCAGCTGTCTGTGGAGCCACTGCACAGGGGATGTCCTTGCTGCGGAAACACTGCCTTACCGACACTGAGGTGCTGCTTTTCAGCTCAGGAAAGAGCGGCATGGGCTCGAGGGGGGATGGTTTTAAAATGAGACAGGGGAGGTTTAGGTTAGATATTAGGAAGAAGGTTTTCACCCAGAGGGGTGGTGACGCACTGGAACAGGTTGCCCAAGGAGGTTGTGGATGCCCCATCCCTGGAGACATTCAAGGCCAGGCTGGATGTGGCTCTGGGCAGCCTGGTCTGGTGGTTGGCGACCCTGCATATAGCAGGGGGGTTGAAACTACATGACCATTGTGGTCCTTTTCAACCCAGGCCGTTCTATGATTTTGCATTTGTGTTGTGATTCTCGCGCTTTATCCTTACACTTGAATTAGATTGACATGTTCATCTGCCATGTTTTCCATTCATAATTGAAGTTTTTATTATTTTATGGATTTTTCGCAAGAAATACATCTGTCCTCAGAAATTATACATTAACCTAGTAAATACTCACTGAACCTTTCAAAGATTAACTTCTATTTATGTTTGCTTTGGTTTCCATGTGTCTGCATGCTTTTGAAGGCACTAATAGATTTTAACTCAGCAGTTGAAAAGCTGTCTTAAAATCACTTGCAAAATCCATGGCATGAAAGCGTGCAGCAGTCAGTAGCATCGGCTTATTGTTGCTCAAGAAGTGGGATGCAGCCTTTATAAAGCATTAAAGGTGTTAAAAACTTAATTGAAAGGGGAAAAAAAAGAAAGAAAAAGTAAGGCTTATTTTATCCCTGAAAACCATCTATTCACATCCTCTGTCATTCCCACAAGTGCACATACTGTAGTGAACTGCAGGGTGTGAAGTTGTTAGGGTTTCTCTTTCAGGAGCCTAGGGACTGGGAGACTGTTTGCTGCTCTTCCAGTAAATGTAAATAGTGGTGAGAAAGGTGACTAGAAGAAAGGATGTCAGCCTGACAAACCTGAGCAATGAGATAGCATTAGATACCAAAAGTACTTGTTCTAATTTATAGAAATTCCTGGTTCATATTGAAATAAACAAGCTACAGCACTTCTGTTGGTAATAAATAATTGTTTTCAGATGCCTGTAACCAAGCTGAACTTGGAATCTACAGTCCCTACTTGAAAGAGTTATCTACTTGGGCAGAGATACTGCCTTCCACTTCCAGTACTCACTGCATTTCCCATCTCAAATGCTGCAGGGGGTGAAAGCCCTGCAACACATTCTCATATGTGATTTTGCTAGAATGGCTCCTACCAGCATCAGCTGTAGCTGATTTAGAAAGAAAGAAAGAAAGAAAGAAAAGAAAGAAA
>PPHD01000225.1:67867-84237 GCA_002909625.1 Bambusicola thoracicus | reverse complement strand
AGACATCTGGAACTATTCAAAAGAGAAGATCATCAAGCAGGGATATCATTAAAGCATTCTCCATAATTACTAAAACATTTGCTTTAAGTAGACACTCAAACAATCCACTACCGTTGATTTATGTTGGGTTACTTGTGACAGTAGAAATGGGCTTACACTGAGTCCACGTGCCAAACACAAAATGGCAACTGCATGTGGCAGCCCTCTGTAGCCTGTACTCCACTATGAAAGCAAAGGCAGTTGTGTAATCATGCTGCTGCTTTGCCTACCTTTTAAACACCTCTTAGAAACTGGGAAAAATGGAATCAGTTACACGGGTTTATAACTGAGAGGGGGAGTTCAGATACAGAAGGACTGGGCTCAAACCCTTTCCAATACTGTAAAGCCAGCATCTGATTAACGAGGTTTTCCAAAATCAAAACCATCCTGTAAGTTTTGGCTTATGGAGCCATAAACCACTGATGGGACAACAGGAGCAATGTCTCAAAGAAGCAAGCTAGAAAACTGGGAAGCTTGCCTGGATATAATCACTCATTTAAACCTAATAATGATGCAGCTGTTGCACGCAGACACAATCAGCACTGCAATCTTGTTCCAAAGAGGTTTACAAGAAAGCAAGCTGGCATTAAAGTATTGTCTCCTGTAGGCATTTCTATATGGTAAGGAAATTTCAAGGGTTTTTGGCAGGGTGTAACCATAAAATTTATCTTCTTTCCTTATTCCAGAAGCCAAAATGCTCCATCACAGTTCTGCTGGGGAGCAAGGAAGTACTTTCTGCCCATCACAAAAGCAAGGCTGTTACACAGCACCTCTGCCACAAGTGTGGTGTGACACAGTCACAGTGCGTCTTCAGCACAGCCTCACCTCCCAGATGTGCTCCTGGCACCCAACAGCATTTATGCAGCAATGCAGAAAGTGGAAAAATTCCCTGAACGGCTTGTAAAAACAAGGCTCCCAGGAGGGCAACAGAAAATAAATTCATGTCACTTAATCTGATGCACACGGAAGCCCTAAGAGTGATTTCCTCTCTCTCCAAGAGTTCCCTATAGTCATCCAAATGGCACAACAGAGAACATGAGACAAGCATGGCACAGAGATCCTGCCAGACAGTAATGGCAGAAGAGCTCTACTGCAGCCTGGGGCACAGCCAGCTGCAAGAACATCCCCCACTGCTCTTACGAGAGTTTCAGGTGACTGAAATCTACATGGGGCTCTGCACATCTCCCCCTGTGTGGGGTCTCTGACTGCAGCTCTGGGAAAAAGACACAAGGCAGCACATCGTGCTACTCCCTTTCTCAAAGGGTTCTAGCAGGCTCAGTTTTCTGCATAGAGATTTAAAAAAGCCAAAAATATGTCTTAATGATCACGCTGCCTACAGCACACAGAACAACATTTCTTGAGGATTCCATACCACTTTGGAATGTCTTTATTTTCATGTTTTCTTTTTGGTGAATACTGAAGTATGAATACTTGCCAGCCACATCAACCAATAGGTAAGAAGAAACTTTCCATTGATTTTACTGTAAAACCACTCCGGCGTGTTTTCGTTTTAACCAACCTTAATCTGCCATCCATTTTAGCCACTGATCCTGGAGCCAGGCTGTGGATATATATCCCCGGAGAACTGTTTTCAAGCGTGAGACAACAGGCACCAATGCCGAGTCCAACCCCTGGCTCTGTGAAAAACAAAAAGCACAAAGGAAAGCGCTGTTATTCCTTGCTCATTGTACTCACATAGGACACGCAAGCTTTTCTGTTCCCACATCTCATCTGAGATCAAGACTCATGTATTGTTTCAGGGCTGGCCTTAACTGCAGCCAGCCAGGAAGCCAAGACCAACAGTGGAAATCAGAGCTGGAAATACCCGATCCTGACTGGTTTCTGAGATCCAGCACTGAAAGGAACGGCTCTGCTCCTGGCAAATGTTCAGCATGCCCTGGGAACTGCCTGGGACTGGAAGTGCTACACACGGTCTGATCTGGTCTGAGACACAAAGGAGAAGGAATGGCAGTCCAATAAAGACCTCACTTAAAATTATTTCAGAAAATAGGAGCACGGGAGGTGCTGCCAATTGCACTGCGCCCTTCTGTGAAATACCTGCACGATATTTGCCCCCTGCAAAGAGGCATGAAGAAAGATGAGGAGTTTTCTCTGGATCAGAGATTTCCCGTATTCATTAACGGTACTGAAGTAGGAATTGCCAGACACCTGTTTTCTCCAACCGTTTAATCCAACCTTTAAAAACATCACCCAAGTCTTTAAAGCAGGCATGCTTGTCCCACCACAGAGGGTATATGCACTAAGATTTCCTTGTGCGATGATTGTTCATGAGATCAGTCCTCACGCAGGAGCTCAAGCAGCTCACCCAGGCCCCTCTGAGCAGTCTGCAGGGATGTGCCCTGCCCAGGGCTGTGCTTTACAAGAAGGGTACGGACAATCTGGTCCGACAAGAGAGCAATTCACGTTTTGCCACATATCTTGCAGCCTCACCCCCTTCCAGCAGCACAGACACTGCTACCAGTAGCAGCCTCCTGACTGGAACAGCAAGATGTGCAAGGGGGAACTATTCAGCAGTTCTGGCATAAGAGTATGTTCTTCTCCATCACTGCATGATTCAAGAGCAGAACAACAAAGGAAGGTGCCCTGGATATAACAAACACTAATCAGCGTTTTCCCAAAAACCTCCCCCGAGAAATAAGTGTTCATTCTCCCAGCTCAATCCAACACACCCTTACCTTTATTGAGCGTCACATCCATGACAATTCTGTCCTTTGGGCCGGGGCCTTTGCGGCTGGAGAAGGAACCATCAGCCTCGTCGGGGCCGGGCACTGGTGTGCCACCGCTGGCACTGGAGCTGGGCGAGCTGGAGCGGCTCAGCAGGGTGGGAGTTGCGCAGGGTGTGAGGCTGGGGCTGCGCAGCCGCGTGCGCACCGTCAGGGTCACCACACCTTTCTTCAGTTGCTGGAGAGACACAGCCCCAGTAAGGTGGCATGATAAACCAGTGCTTGCCAGTAAAAATGTGTATATTACATTTGCGGAAAGCAAAAGAATGTAAATTCTGTAAATTCTATGATTCTATGATTCCAAAGGTGCTAAAAGGCACCCAGTAAAGAGGAGTGAGAATCACTCCTGTGCTACATCCACGTTACCTTGAACCTCTGGATGGCCTCCTGATGGGTCAGCCCCTGTAGAGACTCTCCATTAACTTCCAGGATTTCATCTCCTGGTAATAAGGCACAAAAAAACCTAAGTCAGCAGTGCACAGACTATAGAGATGTGAGAAAACTCCTTATACATAAGGCAATCTGCTACTATAAGGACTCCAACTAACTGCTCACTAAAAACCCTCCTAGTGTCGTCAGCTTATTTTCACTTGTCCTAATGCCTTTACAAGTTAATGAAGAATTCACAAGGTAAAGATTGCTTTTCAAGAAGAGATCCTTAATATAGTATTCTCATACTAACAAACCAACTGAAATCATCACAGATATTCACTGAAGTCTGAAAATAAGATGTTCATAACATGAAGTCCAAGGGGACCACAAAATCCCCTTTCTTTTATGAGCATCAATAAAGGAAATGAGAATCTAAGTGAAATGCTACCGCACATCACTTCAGAACCTGAACAGGGAAAAATGGCCTCGCATCCATGCACAGAAAGAAAATGTGTTCCTCTTACCAAGCACCTATAGAAGGAAAAGCAAGTAGCCCACACACTGTGATAGCAAATGCTCTGCTCACCCCAACAAGCACTTCCCATCATACTTCTACCTGCTTATTACAAGCTTCCAGTTCTGGGTTGTACTATTTACACCCCGCTGTGCTGAACCTCTTTCATTTTATTAAAAAGAATGGCAAAGTGAGCAGGAACCAGACCCAATTTCTGCTATTTCACTTCCATCTGTTCAAAATTAGATGGGGTGATGTCACCACCCAAGTTTGCCTCTCCTCTGCTTTCTTTGGAGCTTGTGAGCTCTGGATATCCAGTGAAGGCTTGCTGGGTCTTTAGGACAGCTGCTACTTAGCAGCTTCCCTTGGTGAGTGCATAACTTATGCTGCAGGGCACGAGCATCCCTCTGGCAGTGTGCTGGACAGCAGGCACCCAGTGCAGCCTCACATATGTCATGTAAGGATGGGAATGGTAATACGAGGAGAGGTAACACAGGAGAAGATTCCTGTGGGAAGGGGGGATCCCCACCCCCTATAGAAGAGTACAGACCACTACAGTGGTCACTTCGTACTTTTAGCTCCCTAAGAGTCTCTCTAGCACGGGAGCATATATATATCTGAGATCAGGACTCGAGAAGCAGCAACAAAACCAGGACATATCTGCTTCTCTGGACAGAACGTATGTCCTTCACACACAGTTGCGCTCTCTCTGCCATACCTTCCTTAAGCCTTCCATCAGCAGCAGCTGCACCATTGGGGAATATAGTCTTCACAAAAATCCCCATGCGTCCACGAGCAGAATCCTGACCTCCCACAATGCTGAATCCGAGACCCTGCAGCAAAGGGAGGAGAAGACACACAGCTGGTACCTTTACTCTATTATCACCTGTCTAAGAAAGGCCGTCAGTAACGTACAAAGAAGAGATGAAAGAAAATCTAATAGCTTCTGATGAACTGCGCCACAATCTTGCTCTCTGCTTGCATCTCCTGATTTGCTGTCATTCTAATGGCAATGCACTTATCAACCCAAAAAGTAGCAGCAGGCGCCTTAAGCTAAAAGTCAAAAATGTAATTTTGAGATTATTATTTTCTTTACCCTGGATCGATGTATTTATGTTATCCTATTCCAATTTTAAATTGCCCTTAAATTGACAGGCAGTAGACTCCCCCTCTCTGAGATCTATACCCAAAATTAACTACAGGTTTCCCTGCTGTCACAGATCCTGCATATCCTTGTGGAAAAGCATGACATGAGGTCAGTGCTATAATGTCAGGAATGTAGCTGAAAAGGGGCTGGCACAGGGGGGCTGTCATGCACACGTACATTTTAAATTATTCTGGAGACACGCACCACACTGTATTTAAATAAATCTAGATCAGTGCATTCCCCAGGGCTCCATCTGTTAGCTCCTGCCCCCACGCTGCCCTGGCTGGCCGCAGGACTGTCTTGCAAAGCTGATCAGGGAACAGATGAGCACAGCAGAACAAACATCTCCTCCTCCTGCTGAGTTATTTCACAGCCAAATCACTTCCTCGATCCATCCCCCCGTATTTCCAATCTTGTCACTGCTGTATGTGCCTCTTACACGTTAAACAGAAAAGTCACTGACCAGGTGGATGGGGAGGTGGGACGCTGCTGTGGGTCAGTGGTCTGAGGCCGGAGCTATTATCAGCGCCACGGGCAGTGCTGTCCAGCTGAGAGATGCTGCCGGAGCAGGCACTGACTCAGCGTCATTACAACCCTGTGCAGCACGCAGCTCTCTTGTTTCACTCCATGAATATGGACCACTGCTGTTACGAGCTTCTGGTACTTTGATAGCACAATCCTGATTTCCAGAAAGGAAGTACCCTATCTCCACCTTGCAGCACACAATAACTCCAGTGAATGCTTACTGTGCAATTACCAAACGCAAAGCAACCTGCAGAAAGCACGAGGCTCCAAACACACAGGGCAGCTCTCCCCACATCTGTGTGGGGCTGGTTGGGAGAAATACGGCTGCAGAAGGCAGCAGCACACAAGTCAGTGCACCTTTCCAAAGTGCTGCAGCTCCCCAGGAGAAAAGCACTCCATAGAGATTCCACCCAACAGTGAGAAAATGAGGCCACGTGCTGCAGGGAAATTCTTTCCCAGTCCCAGGTCCACATAGAGATAAAAACGCAGATGTTACTGTACAAATCACATGCAGCTCTTATTCTAACGCAAATAATGGTTCCAAATGTGGAAGACACCTGAAACAGCGGTTCTTTGCGGTAGCTCATGATGACTACAGCCTGCATGCTCCCAGCTTGGAGCTCGCTGCAGCACAGCAGATAAGGCTGGCTTATCGCACAGAGGGAGATAAGACAACTCTTATGCAAAAAATAGGGTCAAAAAAAGAAGGAGGAGAAAAATCACCAATATTCACTAGGAAACCTCACTGAAAAGGTCTCAGAACAGGGATTTATAGCAACTGCATCAGCCTAGCCAGAGAAGTCCCTGCTTCTAACTCTTTCCCAAACTTAAAGCACTAAAGAGGATTTGTTTTGTACTTGAATTGAAAGTCAAAACAAGGCTTTTTGTCCAAAACACATCCATCTGATGAATTTAAATAGTATTTCAGAAAGGAAAATGCATATTTTTAGCATATTTAAGTGAGAGCATGGACTGGGTTAGGGGAAACAATGCACACTGAATAGAATGCCTTTTTATTCCCCGAGCATTCAGCCAGCTGGTACCTTGGAAATGTGCAAACATATTACTGGAGAAAGAAAAAAGGGCTCTGTGACCCTCAGAATTCAGCACTCTCAGATAAACAACCAACCAGGAACCTGTTTTGGGGTTTAACACCTAATTTGCAGTGATTTTTTTTTTATTATAATGTACCCAGACTCCACAGAGATGTAACGCACTTGTCCATAAATATGCATGCAAGCAGGTACTCCTCTGAAGTTGCCCCAACTTCACATGCACATGCATATTTATAGATCCGCTTTCAGTATTTGATATCTCAGTAATGACCAGATGCACTAAATCAGAATGAAAGCCACTCCACACCGACTGTACAACACAAATATTGTCTGCTCTATATTTTGCAGGTGAAACTCCGTCATTCACACTTCAAAATGGGGTTTGTTATTGTTAGTGTGCTACCTCTGAAAGCAAAAACCAGTTCCATGCAGCTGCTAGGGGCTGGAGTTGCTCGCCAGTGACTTCTGCCACATGGAAGAAACCAGATACATACAGACATCCTCACCTTGCCTTGCCCTTTCATCAGGACAATGTTAGAGATGATGGACGGCTGGGTCAGTCTCCATGGAGATTCCACCTGGGCAGCACTGAAGGAACGAGTGGACTTCTTCACAATGTGGTACTCCTAAACAAGGCAACAAGGAGCATGGCTGACTGTGCAGCACAGGCACCAGGAAAGTGTGTCACACTGGGGATGTCACACCAGGCGAACTGTGTGCACTGGGGAAGAGGGGGGAGATCTGAATAGATATATTCACATGAGCACTCAAAGGATGAAATGCTAGCCTGCTAGCATCAAACTGAACTTTGCCATAATTCTCCCCCATTTCACACAGAAGGATTATTCTGTAATGTACCAGTCACTATTTAAATTAAAAAGATTAAGGGCAGCTTCACAATATACTGAATTCTTTACCTGCTAAAAATAAAATAAAAAATGCCCTACATCATTGAGTAAATACAATTAAATAGGATTTTTTTTAAGTGCTCAGATCTCTGGAGCTGCATCTCATGACATCCAACTCAAAGCCTGACCACAGCATGAAGAGCTGGAAGGGAGCTCTCCGTCGGTGGCCAATGCTTCCCATCCTGGCCATGCTTACACTCAGGTTTTGCACACACCTGTCGAGCTCCTGCTGACTCCAGCTGCTGCGGCAGGGAGTGCTTCCTTCCGCCCCGGGAGTACTTCACTGCTATCTCATAGCTGGATTCACCATTTTCCACCATCAGCTCATCATCCTCTCCCACAGACTCTAAGCGTGATCCAGCACCTAGGGAAAAAACAGAGAAACATCTCACAAACGTCTCAGAGCTGCCTCATCCTTTTGCCAGCATGCAATAATCACCTCCTGCAAACTTTAAGCTAGCAGTGCCTTAAAACAATGCTTGCTGCACCCATCCATGCACTTACAGGCTAGGTTTGATCATCCTCAACTGAAAATCCTTCTGCTGTCACAGCTTTTGTACCATCTTTCTGTGATGCTGAACTCCTCAGTGCTGTCAGTCGTGGTAGTAGGGAAGAGCAGATAACTGAGCAGGTAGCTCAGTGACAGAGAATAAATCCAGCTGTTCTCACCCAATGTCACTTGCATGCACACTAAGCTCTCGAGCCTAATTCATTTATTTAAAATTAAAAGACATGACGCTGTAGCTGCATTCATTTCTGGAGATGTCATGTCACTTTGAGGGAAATTTTTCTGGAAGGGAAAAAGGATAAATGTGCCAAATAAATGCTATTTTCTCTCCTTCTGGCTGTGATTCTAGCTGTCTTTAAAAGGAGAAGAATACAAACTTCACGTTGGAAGCAGAATGCCTTGTCCTGCAGGACATCCCTGGCCAGCCTCCGGGCTCCCTGCTCCTCAACCAGCCTCCTCCCATTCTCATTTTCCCTGGGACCCAGTCCCAGCATTTCCCGCATATTTATCTCTGCAATTTCCCCACCACACAGGGAAGCACCTCTGTCTGACAGATGAAAATTCCTGACCAGCAAAACTCACATGAGCTGGATTTCACCAATCTAACTTGAAGCTGCCACAGAAGGGAGCAGCTCTGCTTCCCTTTCATTTTCACTGCCCTGCTTTTAAAGTGAGCTCAAAAGCCATGTGCTGAGGGACATCCACAGCAAATTTGCTCAGGAGAGCCTCAAACCTGTTTTCTGCCACCTCCTCTTGGCCAGAGCACTGTGCGAGGACTAGGAAAGGAGCAATCACAGAGCTTGTCTTCACTCAGCGCCGGAGTTTTACCACTGCATCATAGGCAGAATTTGTACCCGCCAAATACCCAGAGTGCCATTTAAACCCACTCTCTGCTTTGGGATGTGAAATTACTGCTATTTTTCTTGCCAGGCATGCCCCTGCTACACATACCCAGGACACCTGCCTTGGTAAGACCCAGTGTTTTGGTATTTCTTTTACTCCCAAGCCCTCTGGGCACTCACCATGTATCCCCTCCTTGTCACCTACCCCACTATTCTAGAAGTTTCATTTCTGTGTTTTGTTCCCCATTTCTGAACACAGTTTCCATTCCCATGCCGCAACCAAGGCTGAGGGATGCTCTGGGCTGGACCCCAGTGAGTCACCAACACTCAGTCATGGGATCTGCAGGCAGGGCAGCTGCCCAGAGGATCCTAAAAACATCTGAGTTAATGGAAATGAGAGTGAACGTTGGAGGGATGACTCCTCATAGAGTATAGGGGATGAGAATTTGGTAGAGCCCTACACAGAGTAATGCTAAGACTTGGGCGCAGCACAAAACTGTGGAGTGCCATAACAATGATGGGTTGGTGATGACACTTTGAGAGACCTCCTTCACCCCAGCTCATTAAATCAAAGTGTATGGAAACAGATATGGAAATGTAGATGTTTAAAAAGGAAGGAAAGAATAAAAAAGAGGAGAGGAGAAGAGAAAGCCCAAAAAATGAAGCTCACAAAACTCTGTTTCATCTTTGTCAGTGCAACAGTTCAACTCAGGAAGCAGAATGCAAACATCTAGCAGTTCGATTTTGCCTTCCAAATTAAACTACTGCAGTGTCCAAAGGAAAGAAAACCTACCTCATTTCAGGGAGCTAAAAGAAATACACAGCATAAAACCTCTCCTACTGCTGCCTTTTTATCAACCCAGCATTACCTTGGGATCTACTTCTGTACTTCAGTATGCCACTTCCCAGAGCTGGACTCTGGTTGTTTCCTTTGGACACTTCTGCAGAAGCTGCGTCTTGAGACTTCTCAGTTTCCATCACCTAAAAAAGTAAGAAAATCTGATTTACTTGTGGACCAGTGAAGCTGATGGAATTCCTCTCATTTTTATTGAGTGACAAAAAAATTCCACTGCACATCATCTCAATTTTTCACAAAGATGTCCTAGGATTAAACCAGTACCCACAAGTAATTGTCAGCACTGCCTTTGGAAGTTACGGCATATTTTTACCAATGGGTTTGCCTACAGGCTGGTGTGGGCAGGCAGCCTCCGTAGGGTACCACTCCAGTGCCTCCCCAGCACCTCCAGCACCAGCTCATTCAGGGACTTCCATACGCTCTTTAACAACCTTTTAGTGTAGCTTTTACTGGAATTTTTTCAGCTCAGTAAACTTCCAGAACCATCACATTATAGAGATGATCACTTTAATTGTGCACACACCAGTTCCTCTACATTTTCACCCCATTACCCACCACACATCTCCTGCATAGTTTTATACCTCTCATGGCAAGGATGGCAAAACTTTCAATACAAACGCTTACCAGTCACATTCTGTGTTCAATGTATTATATTAACTGCTGCAAGTCAGTCTATAATGAATCCCCCCATATCACCAAATACTCATACTGTTGAAATACTTTTTACTTCCATTATTGTAGCTTATAATTGGCACGATTTTCCTCAGATCCTACTTCCCATTGCCCCATCCATCTTCTCCCAAAACCAAGAAAACCAAAGCTTATATTTTGCACAGTGTACACCTTGTGATTACTTTGCAAAGGGTAGAAATTTCAGGAAAAAAAAATAAAATTGGCAGATAATGCTGAAATGGCAACTGCTGTTAGCCTTTGGCTTTTATCCCTCTCCCTTCAATATTAGCAGCTACACACGATTTGTGCACACCATCTATTTCTCGTTGATTTTTCAAGGCATTGCAGCAACAGCCTCAGAATCCACTTCTGGTACCAAATGGTTTTCAGCTTACGAGCTTCACATAACAGAATTCCTCCAAAGAAGAACATAATGACACTGATACAACCAGAACTTTAAATTGGCCATCCTGGTAAGGCATCACTCCAGAAACAACGTAAAAATAAGTAAATGAAATCCAAGAAACCCAACCACAGACAAAAACAAGACAGAACACTTAAGTGAGGTGGCATTTTGCCCCCACCCTGCAGACAAAACGCTGCCTGACTCTGCAGCTCTGCTAACCTGACTGTGAGTGGGAGCTGGACTGTGCATGCAGACAACTGTAGTCTGCACAGTTAATGGAAAAGCACAATTTATTTTCATGAGCAAGCCCACCACTCAATCTTCTCCCATCCTTATGAAGTGAGCTTCTTCATCCTGGCTGGGTTTTCTGATGCTCTCCCTGTGTCTCCCCCATCATGAAAACCACCACAGTGTCCCCCTGCTTCTCCTTCAGAAATGTCCCAGCACTGCAAAGCTGCAGCCCTGGAGTCAGCAGTCCAGGACACGTGGAGTTTATCCACCCTAACAGACACAGATGGACCCAATCTCACTTTCCTGGAGCTGGGTACAATCCATTTCAGTGTTGGAACTGTGGAGGTTGTTTGTCCCTGCAGCATGCATGGACATGGGCACCTACACCCAGTGAGACCACACAGCTCCCAGAGAGCTCCCTTCAACTCAGAGCATGGGGAAAAAATTATGTTAGCCTGCAGCAACCTACATGCAGACTCTGAAACCATCATTGCTATGGCCAATTCCTGTCCTGAGCCAGGTCACAGGAGTGACTCGTTGGCATGCTCCTTGTTTCTGCTAGATGGGGTTTGGGTTGGTTTGGATCTTTATTGCTTTTGACTGTGCAAAAGAAGCCAGTATAGACACACTGCAACTCCATATATTTCCATTTGCAGGGTGAGAAGAGCAGTGGTCAGCTGCCACCTGCATCAAACCATCCCATCCCACCCCTTCTCATCTCCACGCAGCCCTGGAGCCTGCAAGCACCTGCCCTGCACATTCAACCTGGGGCAGGTGCTAACACTGGGGAAAGCCTCAAGACATTCTCCTTGGTTTCCTGAGATTGCATTTTATCCAACTTGGCTTCAGATTACGGTAAGACTGAAACATCTGAATTACCTATGTCTCTGTTTATTTCTTATTTTAGCAAAAAATACTGCTCTGTCACGGATCATAAACTTTTAAGGGAAGACACAACCAAATGGACGCATTTCAAGTCGTTGAGGTTCTCTAATAAACCACCGAGAGTTTTATCCTTCTCAGAAAACACTCAGAAATCCAATCTGCAACGCCTGTGAGAGCTCCCAGCAGCCGTGTGTCTGTAATCTTTGGCTGTGCTGTAACGGAGACAAGAAAAGCCCAGCTCCACCTTATCCTCCTGGCCACACGTGAACGTATAGCTCTACTGTCTCAAGGCACTGCCATGCCATTTTAATTTGCCTCCCTTTCAAGGAAATGGAATTTTCTATTTCAATTCTGCACGCCTCTTATTAAACGAAACCCATAAATCCTGCCTGATGCTGTCTCAGCGCTGAGGACAAGGGGAGCTTTAGCGCTCATAGTTTGAGGGAGATCTAAAAATAGAGCCCATCTCTCCAGTTCATTAAGTAACTCCGGGATCAAGCGATGGTGACATCTCAATTGATTTCAAAGGAAACAGTGCCATCACGAACACACAGTGCTGGCACTGAACCAGGACTAAAACTGCCCCCAGAGCCCTCACGTGGGCAGAACTCCAGTGTGACCAGGCCCTTAACAAGGCAAGATGAGGAGCAGCATTATGAGAATCTGCATTGTTTAACTGCAAGCAGCTTGGCAATCGCCACTGATTTACAGCAACAAGGCAGCACACGTGGGACGACACAATTTAATAAGCAAACTGCTTCGCTGCTGCTGTTGCTGAGCTCCTTGGCTGCTGGCTTCCCCATCAGCAAAGCACTCGCTGCAAACCTGGCTTCACCCGGCCCCTGCAGAAAGTCCTGTTGGTCCCATGAGAGCAGTGCGTACCCTAAAGCCTTTCCAAAATTGTAAAGCTTTATCCTTGAAGACCTGCTATAACTCTAGTTGCCTTAAATGTGCTGTCTGGTAGGCAGAGTGCTCCTCAAGCCCCTTCACCTTGCAGGAAAAGCAAAGTGCCTTCCCTTCTGAATTAGCTCTTTTTCCATTTAATTGAATCCATCTCCCAGATAAATGACCAAGAGCAGCACTGTAATTTACTGGAATTAACACTCCGAACAATGCAGAGGATGCAGATTTTCTAATCCTGGTCAGCATCACTCTGGCTCTGTGGCATGCACAGCCTGGAAGGACCAGGATGAGTCGGGACCCACCACACTCTGGGCTGCAGTGTGTGAACCCCCTCCTATGCCCCAGTCCCAGCCAGAGGAGGAATTACACTCAGCTGGACCATGAGGCTCACCAGGGATAATTAAGCACAGGTTTCATTGCTTCTGGAGCAAAGTCTTTCAAAGGGCACTGCCAACCTGTGCTGGCACAGTATGAATGCAGGTATCCAACAGAGCCAGGGAGGGAAGAGAAGAGGGGGAGCATCACCTCTGTGTCACGACTATTTACAGCTTTTAACCTCAGAAGAACCTGGAGCTCCTGTTTCTCATTGCCATGGCAGGTTTCATCAGAGGTGGCACAGACTTAGATTTGGGCTACTTGCAGTATTCTTGGTAAGGACTGCGTTGGTACCAGCAGGCACAGCCTGGGCTTCCTCCTGCCCAGGGAAGGTGGTGGGAATTGCAGCAGCCATTACCTAATGGCAAACCAACTGCTGGAAACCACAGCTTCATGCGCTGCAAAGAGATCAGGAAGCATGATAATCATTCAAGAACTGGAGCTGCCCTATTTTCTGAATAGGTGGAAATGATAAATAAACAGAACAAAAGCCTTTAAAGTGGTCTCGAAGAATGCCTGGCCAATCGCTCTAACAAATCCCTGCATTCACAAACCAGCCTAAGCCTTTGCTGTAATGCAGCAGATGCTAGAAAGGGCATTACTGTCAGCCTCGGTCAGTGCAGAACTCCGACGGTTATTTCTATTACACTTCATGCAGTCTATAAAGTTGTCACACACCAAGCTGGCACTCACCAGCACAAAGCCAGCAGCAATGCCTGCCTGCTCACCCTCTGCACACAGAATGGAAGCACACCACGGCAGAGCTCAGCTGCTTTTATCTCGCAGGGTGCTCGTTCTGTACGACATGTCCCAGCTCCCAGTCCAATGAGTTTGACACCAGGAGAACAACACGCTGACTGTGCCCAAAGGGTGCGCGCAGGTTCTTGATGTGTATGGATCCCAATCATGCTGGCACCCTGGTGCTATGCTATACTTACGGCTAGGGCTGCAGCTAAGCAAAGGAGATTCCAGTTTCAGGTTCCCAAACGGTTGCTAAAATTAATAACGACGTTTTGAAAAGACAAACTTTTAAAAGAAATGCAGGAAACAGCTAACACGACTGAGTTTTCCAAGGAACAGCTATCACAGTCAGCACATGCCTTGGGAACAGTGAGACGCTCCCAGCTAAATCCTTTTTGGACCAGATTAGCATTCATCTGCAATATATTACAATTTTCACTACAAACATCATCTAAGCTGAAGGAAATCAAACTCATATGTTTCTGAAATGGTGCAGAAACGGAACACTGCTGCTTTCTTTTTTATGCTTTATCCTTTTCCCCCACCACACATCGGTGAGGATGACAGGATTGCGTGCAGTGTGTTCCGTGCCCACGAGATGTCTCCATGCGCTGCAGTGAAGTCCCTGAAGATTGGTCCTGGTAAACAGAGGAGACAAACATGGATCTCAAGCTGTGCGAAAGCTGGTCCTGCTCCTCTGTTATTTTCTCTAATAGACACTCAGCTCGTGGCCTAGCACAAATTCAGAGCCTACACATCACGGCAAACAGCACTCTGCTGCTTTTTTGTTGTTGTTGTTTTTAAAGACAACCTTTTTACTTGCAGTGAGGGACAAAACGAGCCATAAACAACCCTGAAAAGAAAGAACTCTCCTGAGAATGATGTGAGACCTCCCTTACACCGAAGTCAGCCCACAGCTGCAGAGAGCATTCCCACAGCAAGGCTGATGGGGAGCTCCGGATTTCAGCTCTGTTTATATCACCCCAACACATGAGAGGATACAGAATGCACAAGCATAAAGCATCTTTTCTACCTGAATCAAGGGCTGAAGCAGGGCTGAAGCCTCATCTATTTATACAGGCTGCATTTATTTGGACACAGTGCATCTAGAGTACATTTTAACAGAACCCAATGAGACTGGGCTGTGTACACACTCGGTAATTCGCAGATAAACAGGCTGCAGATGCGATGATACGACATTCACACTAACGCTCAAATCCTGGAGCCTTTATCATCTTTCTGTTAATGTATGTGAACTGCACGGCTGTGACAGCATCTCCTTGTCCCAGTGCCACGAGGGGGATATTTTTAGCTTGCTAAAGGCGGTTCATCTCCTTCAAAACTGGGCAGCTATCCAAACAGCCCAAGGAGAGACAGGCTGTACTCTATCTGTTGCTTTATGGGAAAAGCCCTCATTCACAAAAACAAAGAGCATGTGGAACCTGTACTGTAGATAAACTTACACTTCGATCACTTTGCTGACTTGGCTTTCAAACTCATCACGTGGAAGAGGGGAAACTACCACTGTGTGCATTGTCTGCACGGATATTTATGGTCCAGTCAAAAGGTTATCTCCCACCCAGCCCAAGCATCAGGAGATAGCTCACAGTCTGTAGAGAGCATCAAGTCTACAGGGACCCATGTGGATGTCTACCTGTGCAACCCGCTGCAGGGAACTTGCTTCAGCAGGGGTTGGACTAGGTGACCCTTACATGTCCCTTTCAACTCCTACAGTTCAGTGATTCTGTGCACCCTTTGGAGTACTGTGCTATCAACATCCAAGTGGAACAACCACACGAAACAAACAAGAACTTGTGCCCTAATATTCTGTAATTTCCTCCCGCTCAAATCCCCACCTACACTCACTCTAACAGCTTGCCATTCACCAGTCCTCTGCAGTCACGGCAGGACCCAGAGCATCTGTTATGCTACAGCACGAGTGAAAGGCACTGCATGGGCCCAGCACCACAGGGACATGCCGGACAAGGTTTTACCTGGATGGGTACAGTGCTGTCAGGCCCTCAGCAAATGCAGCATCTCCAGCAGGGCAGAAGCTCCACGCCCAAGGAGTTATTTAGCCCATGTGCAGGACAAGGGCCAACCTTCATCCTCATCCACCCTGGGCAATACATTTCTGTGCAGAGTGGATTTCTGACAGCAAAAGCTGCTTCTCTCTTTTCCAGCCGTGCAATCCTGCTCGAGGATGAGTCATGTCTCAGCAAACCCTTCCGAGGATGCAGTGCCCTAATGGGAGCTAACACTCGAGTCCTCTTGGTAATGAGGGTCCCTCCCCATGCTCTGCACACACTTAATTGTTGAGTTATGCTTCCTGTTCCTTTTCAATGCTAATGCTTTCTCTGAAATTCTCTCCCAGTGTTTCCAGAAGAACTTTTGACCCCAAGAGTGTTTTTAAACTTATGGCATTGTTATCCTCTTCCTTATTATGCTTGCATGGCTAGAGGTAATTACACATGGATTCCCTAGTAAGACAGAAAGGCTTGCAACAGAACATAACCAACCAGTCATGTCAGATGAAAAACAAAAGCAGGCAGGGTGGACAAACAAATGCACTTCGGCGTGCTCACAAACCTTTTGGGAACATACCTTGCAAAAAAACCAACCAACCAACCAACCAAAAAAAAAAAAA
>PPHD01000225.1:50136-67720 GCA_002909625.1 Bambusicola thoracicus | reverse complement strand
AAAAAAAAAAAAAAAAAAAAACCCACACACAAAAACCCAACAGGTAAGCACGCTTTGACAGAGGTAAGGAAGTTCCTGCAGATCCTGCAATAAACCTTAAACCAGAGACATTCAGTCTCTGTTACTTGCTCAGTGAGTCCTGGCCGCACACATCACATACTCAAGGAGAGTAAGATTCGGTGCAGCCCAGAGGAGCACTCCCCAGCCTTCCTCCCTGCCTCCAGCTACTGCAGATCCAGCCCTCCCAAGGCAGTCCCCTCTGCTTGTGATTAATAATTTCTTGGAATTTGTCATCCAGCCCATTAACGCAAAGCTGTCTGCTGAAGTAGAACACTTCAGAAAGAAAATACACAGATCATCATATATTGAATGACACAGCACCACCACAAACAAAGGCCAAAAGCTTTCGAAGCAGCTAAGAATGGTATGTGCCCCTGCCAAGGGACCCAAAACGTCCCAGATTCATCAGACACTTAGCAAATTCTTGGCAGACCTGCCTTCTGTTTAGAGCTCATTTCCCATGTTGCTCTGCCATCCAGCAATACAGTGACAAATAGATGCAATATCAAGCAACAGAAGTGCTAGGAAGAATGAATTAGAATTAAAAAAAGATCGTCAGAGGCAAATATTACCCTATCATCCTCCTTCATTTGGACATAAATAATGGCATTTTCAAACAGCGGTGTCAATTGCACAAGGCAAAGTAGGGATTTAGGGGAAGAGTTTAAAATCCCCACAGTGACTCAGGACAGTGTAATACAACTTGACTCTGTGGCCCAGTATTTCATACCTAAAGTTCAGAAACGTTTTGGCCAAACCACTTCTGAAAGGAACGCACGTTAAGGATATTAATGCAATCATTTTTCTGTCTGGCAGCACAAGTTTTATTAAAGTTACAACTTTAAGGGATGTTTCAAATTAAGCAGACTCTGTGAAAACAGAGCTCAAATTAAACTCTTCTATGACATTTTTAATTAATAAAATACAACAAATGGACTTTCTGTTAAGCCTTACAAGCAATATTTCTCTTGGATTACAGTTTCCAAATGTCACAAAACTCTTCCACTGTGTCCTAAAGCAGTCGAATAGCTCAGATTATATTTCCCTGTTGGACACACTGGAACAGAACTTAAGGGTTTGGAGAACCTGCTGACAGGGAGAAAGAATGCTGAGGATCCAGCACCTCAAAAGGAAACTTTTTTCCCTTCTTAATTTTCGTGGAATCATTGAACAAGTCAGGTTGCAAGAGACTTCTGGGAGACCTCGGTCCAGCCGCCCTCTTAAAGCAGAGACAACTTAGCCCACGTTGCTCAGAGCCTGGTCCCGTTGAGTTCTGAATTTTTACATGGAACGTTAGAACTTGTATCTCAGCTCCGAGCAATTTCATTTTCTGCTGGGCAATGCCCCTTTAAATTCAAACACGACTTCATTGGTAACCTCACCAGGAGTGTGGCAGCTGCACAGTGGTCTCCCGCTCACAGGCAGTCTCTGCAGAGCCCCCAGAGGTGAAATTCATCCATCCGAGCCCAAGCGCTGAGCCTGGGTCAGCTTACAAGCAGCCATGTGCTGCTGCACTAGCAGCAAGTCCAGCAGGAATATAAGTAGGTCACTCCAAAAGTAATGCCTCCTAGCAACAGTGACATGTCAGCTGACAATAAACACCTCTGAATTAGTTTTGTTAGTTGGTCACATAGCACCTGACAGCATCCCTTCAAGTGTCTGCAAAGCCCTGCACAGCAAACAAGAAAATTCAATGACCTCTTGTCAGAGGTGAGCAGCCAGCGGTGACAAAGACAACTCCTGTGCAGAGCTGGACTGAGAACTGGCCTCAAATCTAAGAGGTCTGATGCTAAAACCGAGACCTCAGGCTCAGTGACACTGCCCAGACCTCAGTGCCAACCCCTCTGGAACACTAAAATCATTACATCCATACTGATAACAAATGCTTAGTTCCTTAGTTCCAGCTTAATTCCTGCTTTAACCATCAGCAATAGTGATATACAGTACCAATATGTGGAATGTATGAGAGAAAGAGAACACACGTGATTATCATCAAGGGAGAGGGAGCAGCAAAGAACAGTAGTTTCTAAAGCAGCTTTGCAATTAAGTGTGTATATATATATATATATGAATATATACACATGCATAGATATATACTTACACATACACGTACACAATGTATAACCATACAGGTATGCTTTTGTGTTTGCTTGCTTTTCGTTTTAAATCATAAGGTGTTTCATGCTCATGCTGACCTTCAAACCAGCCTCAAAGCCCTGCTGTGAAAAACTCTCCCCACCTTGCCAGACAGACAAAAACCACGTGTGAGCTCATCTTTCCCATACCTTTACCTTCCCATGTCCTGCCCGGCGGCACACAGGATTCGCACAGCCCAATCTGACTGTCCTGGCAGGCTGTGTGAGGATGATGGATCAGACTGCAGGGAGAGCCTGGGGGTCTGCACTGCGTGGACTGCCCACGCCAAGCTGCAGAGCTGTGCCTGCGTTCCTGAGGCTGACACAGCACTTACACAGGGAATGCAAAGGCATCCCCACGCTGGATTAGGAGAGGAAAAATTTCATGTGCAGCAAAACTGAAAAGAGGTCCTGAGAGCCACCAGTAACTCAGCATGCGTGCATCTGTCTGAATTATACCCCCTCCAATAAAAATAAAAATAAAAAATGGAGAACAGTAATAGTGGGGGAAAAAAAATCTTCCTGCCATTCTTCCAACACATTTACTGTACTCAGATTCCTATGATTTTCCCTCCAGCCCTCAGCGATGCATGACAAAAGCTCTGAGCCATTGCCATCAGAGGCAACAACGCCAGGCAGGCAGACCAAAACTGGAAAGCCACTCGCACCACAACAGCTTCAGCACAGATTTTAGGGCAGGACACAAACTCAAGCACAGGCTGAAGGGCTACACTGGGCTTGTCCAGCTGGGTCTTCACAGCACCATGTACCTCAGCTGCCTCAAGCTTCTCCTAGATTTATGTTAACTGGGAAAGGAAATACCCAATGACATCTCAAAAGTGCCTTCGATAAAAAGCACACAGAGCCTTGCCTAGACACTCATGGGCATATGAAGTGGCATTGGTAGCGTGTGCAGAAAGATTCGCTGAAATGCCAGGGAACTGCATCCTGAAGCTATGTATAATTAACTTTCGATTTTTAGGTTAGGGCTTTGCTGAGCCACAGGCTTAAGAAAAACTACCAGATCTTGAAACACGATATACAGAAGAGAATTTCTGAAGCTAAAAGGATGCTGAGATGCCCACTTAAGTTTGCATACAAACACTGCCATGTCATCGGCACTGAGCATCCCTGATTTATTTGCTTTTCCCTTCCTCCCTGCAGTACAGCAACCTGGCACATGGGAGAGAAGACTGTGCAGTCATCATTAACGAGAAAACAAAACTTGTCATACTAACAAGATGCTTGAGAGAGGGGACCGCTGTAAGCATAGACTCAAAGCTGAGATAACATGCAGGTATGAAGGGAGCACCAGCATCAGGCAGATCGTAGCATGAAGCTGTAGAAGCGTAAGAATACACAATCAAATCACCAAGCTAGACATCACATCTGAGCCACCCAAAGGTTTCAGAGATTTATTACAATTGCTGCAGAAAGGGGGTGGGAGGGAGAGAAGAAGAGAAAAAAATCACAAAGAGAAAAGCTTCAATTGAATCCACATGCTTTCTCATGCCTGAAAACGAGCCTGTAAGCTCTTTAGAGTTGAGAACATCATTTTATTTTGCATTTGTACAATACAACAGAGGCCCCGGACACTGATGAAGCTTCAGAGAGCTGCTACATTACAAATAAATAACAATAATCCACTTAATCTCTGCTTAATGCAGCCCTGAAGGGAATGTGGGTGAGATTATCAAATGACAGCATTTACTCGGTAGACCTTCAGTTACAGTTTACAGCCAGAAATTCAGATTCCTCCCCTCAAAAAGCATCCGTTGGCATCAGCAGAGGAAATGAAACCTTAAAGAATTGGACAGTAGGCTGTTAAATAAGTTTAGTTACAACAGGAGCAGAGAGGAGAGCATGTTGCCACATAAGGGCTGCAAGAGACGTCCCATTGGTTCCAACAAAAGCACTGGAAAGGGCAAAAAAGCACCCAGCAGATGGGAGAAAGAAAAGACCATGGCTGTTGCATGGCTTGGAGCACACAAGAGCTCCTGCTGCCCATGCCACTGCTTTGCCACAGCACAGAACAGAGGGCAGATGCCATAGTAGGTAATATCCCTGCTTCCAACCACCTTCTGTGCAAAGAGGGCTGGGTTTGATGGCCCCGTCCCACCTGCGCCAGGCTGGAGAAGAATGAGACAGATGCAAGCAGGCATCGAAGGAGAGGGTGAAAACGTCACCAAAGCCACACTTACAGTGACCAGTGTTTCAGGAGACACATTCTCTCCCTTCACATCTTCTTCTTCGGGCTCTTCATTTTCTTTATTGTCAGTGCAAGAGATAGAGTCTTGGACTGAGCAAGTGCTAAGCAAGTCTGGCAAACTGGTAGATGGGTACTTCAGAAAATCCCCTTCGGCGGATTCCTACCCGAGAGACAACAAAATGTGTTACATCACATGAATCCACCAGAGCCACGCTGACTCTGCCCCATTTCACTGCCCCATGGGAGCTCCCCGACAATCCTCCCTCCTTATGTGTTTCCATGTGCTTGAACTGTAATGGTCCAGTTATTGACAGCAGCTCTGGTGTTAACGTGCACACGGAGTAAACATAGGCCAATGAACATCTGAAACAATCTGATTTCATAAAAGAGAATTTAAAACAAATGCTCCCCCAGCAGTCTGCTCCTCCCTCTCCACCTGAGTTCATTAAAAGTCACGGCAAGCAGGCGCAGAGCTTGCAGGCTCATTACTCATGTCACTGTGTCCCATATCTCACACTGTGCTCCCTTCACATGCATGCCTATCCAAACGCGCCAAGGCAACAAACCAACAGCACTGTTTGGGAGAACCGACCTCATAGGCCTCTACCTACGCAGTCCAGGTGCTTCAGGAGATGTTCCCCTGGCTTTGGCATGTTTTCTGGGAGGTAAACACGTGCATCAGCTGAAGGCAGCAGTAAGACAGGCTCTTGTTTTATTGCTTTCAAAGGAAATCCTGTGTTTCCAGTGCTCAGCATGCCAAACTGTAGGGCCGCTTTCCCATACCAACAAACAGCAGCCAAAGGAATCTGCTGGAGAACACTTCACCTATATATGCCTTTCTACATGAAATTTTAATCTGTAAGGTTTTTCACGGGGATTATTTTGATGCAGTCGCTCCATGAGCAAGCAAATAATTTTCAGGACAGTTTTACTCAGGCTAACACCTTGCGTTTTGGCAGAGACTCCAGCTGTCCAAATGAAGTACAGAACGTACCTATTGCAGTTCAAAGCATGTTGTTTCCAGAATAAACACTGGTGGGGCTACTATCATGCTGGGAGCCTACAGAAGGTCTTGAATGAAGTTCACTGTCTAAATTAAACATTACAGGCTCTTCACTTTTAACATGGTGGAACAGAGCCTCTTCTTGACCAAGACGAGAAAAAAAAAGCCTCTTTAGGAAGCCAAAAGAGCATTCAGAAATGAAGCTGATGTAACTCTGGAGCAGGTTGGCAGGGATAACAAGAGTGGTCCCCGTGGCCACCCCTCCTGCCTCAGAGGTCCCTCCATCACCTCAATGGTCGTGTTGTCCTCTCTGAGATCCTAAGCATTTTGGGAACTGGTCTCAACCCAAGCCAGGGAGCGCCAGGCTGCGGTCTAGAGGAATGCACAAACTAGGGTGGGGAGGATTTCCTTAAACAAAGCAAAAATATTGTGTAATATTCCCTTGATCTCAAAAAAAGGAAAACTGAGAGCCCTCCTAATAAATGAATTCCACTCTCATTCCCCTGAAATTTCATGCTACTTTATCTGTGAGAGCTTTGCTCCAAGCTATTAACAAGGACAAAATAAGGAATTCAAGCCAAGGGATCATCATCAGGAGACCTCTAGCACACAGATACGGAGAGAGATAACAGGCTCCACAGGCAAGCGTCTGACAAGGCTGAGTACAGCCTGCTTTATTTAGCAGCCTACGTATATTTTAAGAAAATGCTTTTTGGCCAAAACTTAAGTAATGTCTGCATGACTAAACCCAGCCTCATTTGCACACTGAACAACAGTGACAATACAAGCAAATCACTACGGTAGTCTATACCCTGCTGATTTGCCATGGATTTACAGCAGCTACTGATAACAATCCCAGTAGCACTGCATTAAACTTAGGGGAGCAAATGCAAACATGTGCCTCCATCTCAAAAATGTGCCCTTTCCACGCACACATCCTTGATGACAGGTCCTGGGGAGACACCAGGGAGAGGACGCAGTGTGTGCTGCTTGTACCTTGCTGGCGACCACCAGCTGCACCATGCCAGCAGCCGAGCGCAGGAGAGCCACGGCGTCCTGGTGGGACAGCCCCACCAGTGACTGCCCGTTGATCATCAGGAGCTCGTCACCTGCCGTCAGCCTGCCGTCCCTGTGAAAACAGAGAGGGAACGTTGGGCTCCTGCCATGTTGCAGGGTCTTGGTGGGGTAAAATGTGACCTCGGTAATGCTAAATTTGCATTGACCAGTGAAACCTTGTTTGACCAGAAAGGGAGCACAGGAAGGCGCCCTCTGGAAACTGCTGCTATACTCAGCACCATTTCAGTCTGCCTGCAGGGATGAGTGCTCTCAGACACACTCTGTGCCTCACTGGAGATGGATGGGAAGCAGCAGTGAGCCCCACATCTCACCATCAGAGAGGCAGGGCTGGGAGAGAGCAATCCCCTGGGATGCACAGCCTGTCTCGCCCACTGATGACCCCATAGGAAAGGCCCATCTTCCAGAAAATGACCTCGGAAAAAAAGCCCTGCAAGCCATCAGGCTCACTGGGTTACGTTCTATCATTAAGACCTTGAGCTGAGAATCACAGAATGGCTTGGGCGGGAAGTAATCTTAAAGATCATCCAGTACCAACTCCCTGCCATGGGTTGGCTGCCCTCCACCAGCTCAGGCTGTCCAGGGCCCCATCCAGTCCAGCCATGAGCACATCCAGGGATGGGGCACCACAGCTCTCTGGGCAGCAGTAGCAGCGCATCACTGTTCTCTGAGTCAAGAACTTCCACCTAACATCTAACCTAAATTTCCCTCCTCTAGTTTACAGCCATTTCTCGATGTCCCACCACTATCAGACCATATAAAAAGTCATCCTCCCATCTGCTTATAGCTCCCATCAATACTGGAAGGAAATCACAGCAAGTCCATATGCATACTGACACTGGTATGGACCTACACTAAACTCAAGCCTTTTGTCTGTCTTTACCTTGGACTAAACATGCTGGGAGAGGACTTCAATCACAAAAATGAGCTTTCAAGATAAAATTTCACCTTTTTAACCTTTACAGAGTGATACAGGTCTCCACAGCCTTAGGACAATGTACCTATCCTGACCCTGGCTAATAGCAATGGCCACAGACGCTAGGTCGCACCCTGAAGGCTCCGCTGCTGGCTCACCTGTGTGCCGAGCCGCCCTCCTCCACGTGGGTGATGATGATGCTGTGCGGGGATCGCTTCGAGCCTCTGCCTCCTGTTATCTGAATGCCCAGCCCGTCCGTCCCCTTCAGGATGTGCATCTTCCATATGCGGGAACCTTCTCGCTGAGAGAAAACGGGCAGAGAGTCCTTGAGTTTGGATTTGGACACTGAGAGAAGGCTGGGATGGTAGAGGAGGGAGCGACATACAGCCTTGCTGCCCATCACCACACATCTGTAGAGCTCAAGCTACATGGGTGTTATTTCTTTTTCTTTTTTGCTGAGCTCTGCCTTGTTATCTGTGGTCCAAGCAAAGGAGGTAGAAAGGAGGAGGCAGCACAGAGCAGATGCAGCATGTATAGGTTTCCTTGCAGGCCCATTTGCACCTTTTCCGAGCTATGCAGAGCTGCAGCTCTATGTCCCAGTCCTTCCCACAGCCAACAGCAGCCTCCAGCACCGTCACCAAAACCCTAGGATTTGCAGCAAGTGAGGGGCTGAGAAGTGAGACGCCGCTGAAGGGGCACCTTGAACACGAGTGCGGAGCAGACTTGCAGCATGCAGCAGCGTTTCCCTCTCCACAGGGTTTGCAGCATTTGAGACACGGGGAAGAAAATGCCAGCCTCGTATTATCAGCTGCTGATCAAATATTCCTTATTTGACAGATGTTGTATGGACTGTAAGTAAGGACTTTCCCACCACAAAGAATAAATTTTCAATATGAGGAAGGCAATGAGTAATGTTTAGCACAGCTTTGTTTATTAATTTATTTATTTATTAATGATTATAAATCCAAAACAGAGCTTCACAATCTCTGGAGCAATACAAAATGCACAACAAGAACCTAGTTCCATGCATCCTACTGGAAGGACTGGGCACAAGGAAACACAGGAGAGGCCGCTATCAGCAGAACAGGAAAGGCAAGAGAAAAACAAGCAAGCAAGCGAGACGCAAAGGCAATTGCCAGGGCTCCCTCAGAGGCAGGGGAAGAATCAGAGTAACAGAATTATGAGAAATCCCAGGAAGCTTCCAAGCTTGCAAGGCAGCAAAATGCACAGTTAGGAGGTGATTTCAGGCTGCTTGCCACAGTCACTCAGCACCAGGTCATCTATTTCTGACTGGGCCCGTGCTGCACACAGGCAATGTTCCTGCAGCACACAAACACCCAAGCAGTGCAGATGATTAAAATTTCATGCCAAACTGTGAAGGGCACATAGAAATTGCTGTTTGTTTCCGAGGAGTGGAACTGCTAAATATATCAGTGAGCCTAAGGTTTGTGGCAGCGACTTGCAGATTTCAGGCCAACACTGTTTATCTGAGCCTATATTAAGGGAAGAAAACGTGCTTTTTTTTTTAATCTGACCACTGGGGATCTATGTTGAAACTTTCAAATGCAATGCAATACGAGTTTTTCAGACACAGGAAAAATATTATCTTGAGTATCTAAACCAGTATCTACAAACAAAGAGAAAAACAGGAGATAAAGGTTATACAGCCCCGAGACCACAGGTACGAGAAACAGGAAAAACCAACCTGGTGTTTTGAGATGTAAGGCAAAAGTCTGATCCTGGAAACATAGACACCTGTGGGTAATTTGTTAACTTGACAGCAGTGCACATGAGCAATATCCCAGCAGGTTTAACTAGGATGCTGAAGGCACTGATAAAAGCCCGGTCCCAGTTGAGTAACAGGGCATGTAAGGACAGCAAATACCTTGAGACAGATTACCAAGATAGACAAAACATCATGTTAAATGCAAGGGCAAGAGTCAGTTGTATTTATGTGCTCAAAAACAAAAAACAAACAACAACAACAACAAAAACCCAAAAACAGAACTAAGCCAAAGCCTGACAACGCTCCAGAGAGATTTTATTGCTATAATATGCCCCGCACCCATAATGAACATCAGATGTGTCACATCCCTCCTTCCCCCAGTCAAAACGATGCCCATCCAAGATGCTGCTCTGGCTGACCGCTTGTTAAACCCGGTTCAGAAGCAAACTCTTTGATAAAGCCTAACAATGCAGTCATTACACTGTTTCTAATGATTTGCAAAAGCGTTTTGGAATGCTGGTTATGCAAAGGCCCGCACCACGCAGCACCCAGCCTGCATTCCTCAGCACTTCTCACTATCACATACTAAAAAAAAACCAAATTCACTCTCCACTGACCCACTCTCAAACACTCATTCATATGGCACAGGACTTCACAGCAGCAAGTGGTGAGGCTCCGCTGCTCTTATACCCCTTCAAGTCCCATTGAAATCAAAACCACCTGCAAAGCAGCTCATTACTCAGCCTGAGCAGGGATGGCAGGGCAGAGCACAGCCGTGCTGCAGACAACACCTCAGCCCAGCACATACCCAAACACGTATTTATTTCACTCATTTTGAAGTCACAAGTCAGTGGCACTAAGAACCATGTCTGCTGACCATTCTACCTTTATAGAACATCCACAGCTGTACAGTCAACCCCAGCAGTACACATCCTTGACTTCTTAAAGCCGACCACCAAAAGACAAATTTCCTAGCATTTGGATGAGTCTTCTTAGAGAAAGGGGGTGTTCCACAGAGCCTCCTTCCCTCTCCACATAGGCGCTCTACTTCTGCACAGAGCAGCATGGGATGCTCCACTGCCAGCTGGGAAATGCTGCTGCTCCCATCAGGCACCTTCTGTAGCTGCATCACAGAAGAGCTTTGCTAGTAAAGCTCCAGGCCAAGGATTCTTAAATGCATTTAAATTTGATTTAAAAAACAGTTTCCTTGAGTTCTTGGAGAAACCCACATTCAACAGCACAAGCCTTAAATGCTTTAAATAGAATTTAAAAAGCAGAGCGATGCATTCTACGTCTTCCACTTTGAAATCTTTTAAAGATCCTATTTTCAAGCATTTCTTCCTAAACAAGAAGACTACGCTCACTCAGACTTCAGATGAGGGCTAAGATTGTGCCATATTCACTCAGCTCCAGAGGATTACGACACCCAAGGAAAGCTCCAGTCGTGGTTAGATTTGGCTGTCTGCAGGTCTGATGTCACAGTCCTTGGAGCCTGCCAAATCCTGCCCGGAGGAGGGAGCCTTTAACTGCAGGATGGTCTCCTCTGATGGGCTGCACAACACGGGTTGCTGCCAGTTTCACACCCCTACTAACATCCAAACTTTTCTATCTACTCAGAAAAATCCCCAGAGCTTCATTTATAAATGGTTCACAATAATCCCTTTGGTTTAGTTCATGAGTGACACAGTACATCTTCACACATACATCCACAGCAATCTGTGAAAGTGTATTTCATGCCCACAGTACAGAGAGATGCTGTGGGTCCAGGGAGGTATTTCAGACTGCAGATATCCTCAGCAAGAACCAACAACAGCCTCTTCTCACTGCTCTCAAGAATAAGGAGATCAATCCAAACTGCTTCAGTACCCTTAAACAAACTCAGGTCAAGACAAAGAAGCGAGGTGGAAAGGTGAGCTGGACCTGGCAGGCTGATGTCACAAGCCACAGAGAACCATGCAGTTCACCTGAGATATGGCCAAGAGGCACACTCAGAGATCTCCACACTCACTCTGGAAATAATCAAAGGAAGGAGAAGCCAAAATTTCTTTTAGAGATTTTTTCCCTGTCTTATGGAAGGCAACGTTAGTTCTGCTGAGATCTGTTCCACAGCGCCTGAGCAGCAGCAGAGCTACTCCTCATGCTAGGAGGGCTGTGTGGACACCATGGACAAACATTTTCTTCTCAAAAAACAGCAGTGAGGTATTGGAACAGACTGCTCAGGGAGGTGGTGGACTCACCAACGCTGGAGGTGTTCATGAAATGTTTAGGTGTTGTACTGAGGGACGTGGTTTAGTAGGAAATATTGGTGGTAGGTGTATGTTGGACTGGGTGATCTTAGAGGTCTTTTCCAACCTTGGTGATTCTGTGATCCTAAGAATGTGGAGACATGGCACTGAGAGACATGATTAGTGACCATGGTGGGGATGGATTGATGGTTGGACCAGATGACCCAAATGGTCTTTTCCAACCTTCATGGTTCTATGATCTTACCAACACTTGCAAATATCTAAAGGGCCGTGGCCAAGGGGCTGGTCAAAAAGAGCCAGGCTCTCTTTGGTGGTTCCCAGAGACAGAACAAGGGACAATGGGCATGAACTGGAACACAGGAAGTTCCATATGAACATGAGAAAGAACTTCTTCACTTAGACAGTGACAGAGCATTGGAACAGGCTGTCCAGAGAAGCTACTGAGTCTCCTCTGGAGATATTCAATAGCCATCTGGATGCTTTCCTGTGCAAGGTACTCCAGGGAACCTGCTTCAGCAGGGGAGTGGAATGGATGATCTCCAGAGATCCCTTCCAACCTCTACTATTCTCTGTGAGAAGCACAAATGGTCAAGTGAAAGAGGCTGAGTTTGGCTAATGGCTGTTTTTTATTCTCTGCAGTTACATCACTCTTAGGTGACTCAACTTTCCTCCTAACTCGGCTCTGGCAAGCAGGCAGCGCCTTGGATCAGATCTCTCCTCTTGCAGATGATCAAAGTGCACAAGCTACAAATAATTAAGATGTTTTTTAAGATGGTATGAATATTCCACTTGGATTAATGGCGAGCAAGAAAAAATGGGTCATCTTATGTAACAGACCGCAAATGAGAATAGAGAATCAAGCCGGCAGCTCAAGTTGCTCCCCGCAGGCTGCCTTTCTCCACCATTGTACGCGAGGCAGCCTCTGTTCAGAGCAACCCTACATCTGGAGCAAACTAGCCTGCTACAGATGTGGGGAAGCTTGCGTTACGCCTGCTCCGAGTGCATACCATCAAATGCTCGATTTCATAAGCACGTCATTAATAAAACAAAAAGGAACGTTTTTCCCCTCTGCGTGCAAAATAAATAAATAAATAAGATGTGTCAGAGCCGCTCTTCCCACCCGTCTTTCACCAGCTAATTGCAGGGGAGTTTAAAAGGGGCTTGACTGATTTCTACTGTGTGGTGTTCAACAAGTTGCAAATCTGAATATACAAAGGAAAGATCGCTTTGAAATGTTATATTAAAGAAAAGCTTGGCAGGAGCAAGGTGTAAACAAATGGAAAACAGAAACGCAGTAAGTAGTTAAAAAGGCAGACAGCAAAATGGAAAATGTAAAATAGTTGTCTACAAAAAGCACTTTCTGTCACAGCAGCAATGATTTTTGCATAAATAAGTAATAGTTTTCAAGCAAAACCCAGGATAAGCCAAGCTGAGAACAGCAGTAACAGCGTGTCAGCACACCGGACATGCACACATCAACCTTGCCAGACTCTGCATCCCATGTAGATATCTACCAACATGCCTGTGGGACACCTACCTGCCCCGCTGGTACCGTGACGGGGTTTGCTGCCTATGCACGACCAGCTCCCACCTGGTGACCACACAGGACCACCCCAGCAGCAGAAGCTAACAGTAAACTCCTCCTTGCTGGCCATGAAGCTGTTTTTGGAAACTTGAGGTTTAAGAGGAAGTTTTAAGATTTATGCCTTGAAAAATTGACTGCAATGGATTTGATGGGATCTGGCAACCAAAGTGCTGACAGCACGCACCTGAAAACCAGCAGTATTTCCCACGTAAAAACACACAGCCAGGGCACCACGTTCAGATCAGCATCAGCACTACCAGACAGCCCAGCCTACAGGGACAGGGAGCTATGCTGGGGTGTAAATAGCAGCCTTCACTCCCCAGAACACCCCAGATGAACATAGGGATAGATGAAAAGCTCCTCTCCCAGATGCCTGCCTTGTGTCAAACGCTGCCCGCTCCCACCATGCCATTCCCCAGCAGACATGGGGCAGAAGCAGATGGGTGGCTGCTGAATTTACCTTGGTGATCACATGCTGGGTGATTAGCTCAAACATGTTGCTGTCAAGATGCAGTCAAAAGCCATCACTCTTACATCACAGACACACTAGTGTGAATGACTCAATCACAAAATCATGCCAAAATCTGATTTTTGCAGATTCTTAACAAAGCAATTATTTCATTAGTGGATAATAAGTATAGTTTTCATCTGGTCTTACCAGGATGTTGATAAAGCTGATCTAACAGCAGGATTCCTGCTTTCATCTGCTACCTCAGGTTTCCACTGTTGTACAAGCAAGCTAAACAACTCCAAAACAAATCAAAAGGGGAGGAAAAGAAAAGCATCTACATTCCTTTGCCACAGTGTTATTCCAAGGCACAAGTTCTTTGCCCATCCCTACTGTCTATGAAAAGTTCCTAGTGCTGGAGATATTTCTTAGCACTGGAACCAGCGAAGGCTTCTGCCCCCACTTGACACAAGCCACTCAGTGCCTCTGGGTGTCTCCTAAACCTATCTAAAGTGGAGAAAGAAGAAGTCAAACTCACAGCCCTCATTCTGAATTATACAATGCTGACCATGTGAACTTCCCATGTCCTCAAAACAGGTCAGATCCAAGAGAACAGACGCAACTGCGAAGCCATTTAAGTGTCCATTTCTGATCCAACAGGTTCTTTTTGTTTGGGCAAATGGCTTAGCATCCTTTGACTGAAATGTGAGTACCTTGCCCTGGAGAGAGAAGCATCCTAGGGCATAAAGCCTGGAGAAGAGCGGAAAGCAAAATCCTACCCTCCTCCAAAAACAAACACACAATTAAAATACACAAAACAGGCATCACAGATGAGGGGATGAAAACTCTCCAGTTTTAAGCAGAATGACCCAAAGGGGTGCATCTCCAGAGACAGACTAGTCGTTGACATCATTTCCTTGGCAAGGACTTTAAACATTTTATCAGCCACTGCATGCACCTGAAGTACATAATCTCCCCTTGCAAAAATCTGCTGGAGACATTTCTCATCCTGAGCCATCACCATCTGGGTCACACCTCCCTGTGCTGTTCCCCTCTCCATGTCTCTGGAGCTTCTTTGCAAGATCAGCCAAAAGATTTTGCAGCTATTCCCAATTTAGGGGGGAGGGGATGGGTGTAGTTCAGCACAGCAAATGCCCCTGGAGAGCTCAGGCTTTTAAGGTCTACAATGTGCTTGCATTCCCTCAAGTATCTCATTGAGCCTCAATCCGTTGCTGTTGGGCCATTGGGAATGGTGGATTGATTTGAAGCTTCCCAGAAAAAAAATCCTTGCTGACTGCAGTAGATTAAAGTCTATCCTGGAATAAGTCACCATGGTCCCCATGTCAGCCAAAGCAGAATCTGTCTTGGGGACTGTTTTTCATCTGTTGGTGTCAGGAATCTTTGTGTTCACTAAGTGGTTTCAGCTCCCTGACTCAAAAATTAAGCATACGCAGATCTGTAATCACAACTTACACCTGAAACACCGCAGCACTGAGCAAACAGCATGCTCTTTTTTTAGGCATGTCCACTTGGTTTCAAACATTCACACGTAATGATTAAAACATCAAATGGTGTGAACTTAAACGTTCAGCTACAGCCATTCCTTTGCGTTCCAGTTATGGATTTGCTGTATCAATCAGACCATATGCAAAGTGAAAAAAAAACCACTTTCTGGATGGGTGGGAGATGTTTTATACGGCTGCTCTCTCCTACAGCTTGCTATAGCAGAGCACAAATCTCAGCTGAGAGCTCCTGTGGCACAGTCCTGTGCATCCCTGATGTTTCTGCAGGCAGTTCATTGCTAACGGAGAGAATCCCTTCTCACGATGACACATTTAAGCTAATTCATTACAGCTTATCCATTACCGTACTATCTCTGCACACAACCCTGCCCTAAGCCTTTGGAAAATTCAATTCAAACAGAGAATAAATGAACACATTGCTACTTAAAATTAAAATCTACAGTTAGCCCAGCCATTGCTATCGCTTAAATCACAGCAAAGAAAGGCAAAACCTTCCATCAGTTGAGAAATGTGACAGCAAGGGCAACTTATCCCAGAAAGTTGTGACGATGGCTGCTTTATGGCAAGGTGGAGCATATCTGGCAGCAAAAATAAATGAACTGTAGCATCAGTACTAGTCACATAAAAGCACTCCCTAAAACTCCAAGCAAAATCAAGGCCAAGTTTTGTCAGTGCTGCACAGCTACAATTAAAAGACAGTGCTTGTCCCTGAGAGAGTATACAACCCAAAACAGGCAAGAGAGAGGAAAGACATGCTTATCACAGTGCAAATTAGAACTTCAAGACAGTAGATAGCCCCAGGATTCACGTTAATGAAAGATGGAAGCAAACACAGAGGATAAAAAGACGTTAAGAACAGAAACAGATTCTTATAAAGGCCTGTGCATGACTAAAGGTGTCTGCAACAGGAACAAAAACTGGAGTTCTCTATCTCTAAAATGTGTACCATACAAGAGTGCAATAAGAAACCTTGATGAAATAATAATCAGTGCTTACGCTGACAAAAAGAAGTTGATGGAAAGCAACTCAGCTTCTCAAGTTCAGTGAAGCTGTCACTGCTTACCCTTGGAAGCATCCTACTCACAGCAAGGTTTGCATTTTGGTACAGCAAGTGGTTGACAATTTTTCTTTCCATCACATTTGAAAAACAGGAAAATCCTCAAAGTAGGTACAGTATGTCAAGTCTCATGTTTTGATTCCTGTAACATGCCATTAGCCTTATTCTTCTGCTTGGCAAGATAAGAAACATTTTGCATTAGCCAAAATGCAAGGTAAGGCTGACATTTACCAGCACTGATTGGTAAATATTGCTACAGAAAGCTGTCAGCCTTCCCTAACTGCAAGGCAACATGCAATACAAAAGCATTCCACTTTTCCTGAGACAGACCATCTTAATAAGCAAGCAGGAATGGGATGGAACAAAGACGACTTTCTCATTAAGTGTAGCCAAGCACTGCTCACCTGCAGTGGTACAGATGCAGGTACTCCTTGGCAAACACCTGACTGGTCTTGTAGGTGCACACACACACCCATGTGCACCTGTGCATACACTCAGGAGTACAGGGAGAGTAATGGTCTACATAAGACAGACCCAACTGGTCCATAGGGCAGCAGAATTGGCTGCACGTGCTGCTCCATAGCTGGAACTCGCTGCTGAATATTGTGGGTAAGTAACACAGAGCCTTTGTCATCCACAATGTCAAAGTGCTGCTGTGCTGAAAATCTCACATCCCCCAAAATCACTCTGAAACTCAGCATTAATACACAGTCCGCCCTCACCCCCCTTTTTAATAGCTAGTAAGCTGACCTCTCAAAGACACAAAATACACTTTTCGGGGCCAGCAGAGGCTGACTGCTCTCCATGCAGGACGCCCGTGGCAGCTCTGTTCCCATGCCATGTGCTTGCTGCAGCAGACAAATGCCCAGACACAGACCCCAGCCCCTCCCACCTGCCTGCCTTTACCGTGAGAGCATCTCCCTGCCACCCAGTCTCCTCCACATATTGTCTAATGAGAACCGCTACGTTTGGATCTGGATTTCAGTCCTTTACTAATGCAGAAGCTTAAATTTAAGAGGCTTCTGGAAGCATCTTTGGTTTTCTTTTAAGCCAGTGAGGACTTCTCAAAGCATCTTGTTGGGGCAGGAAGAAGGAAAGGCGGCAGTTCGTGCTCTGGCACATTCCATCACCAGCCAAACTTCTGGGTCACTGACAAAAGCCTCAACTGTCATGCCAGGAGACCCAATTCAATGGAATGCCCTTTAAGAACCATGTTCACTGCCGTGGCACTCTGGCTCCTCGCAATCCAAAGGTCACACCTCTGGTCCCCATCTGACAACAACTCAGCACTCCTTAGTTCTGAGCAGCTGAGAAAACAGTCCACACCTCTTCTAAAACAACTGTGACAGAGAACAAAATCAAGGGATTTTGTCTTCCCAGTAAACACAGTGAAACCACAAAATTGGTATCTTGTGAGGAAACCTCCTGTTTCCTTTTCTTTATCATTCCCCAGCCCCTCCCATACTCGTCTTACATCCTTGCCTTTGTAATTACCAGCCTAGAAAACACCACCCGGTTTCAAGCCACTGAATAAAAGAAGCAAACTTTGATTTCTGCGTTTAAGCTCCCAGATCTCCCCAGGATGTGATGGGTCATTACTTC
>PPHD01000225.1:32020-50116 GCA_002909625.1 Bambusicola thoracicus | reverse complement strand
CAGAGATTGCCTGTTTTTAAATCACCGTGCACGACTCCCTGGGCCCTTTCCAAGGTCAGATCTGGTTTCCAGGCCTCTGAGATCTTCCTGCCAGGCAGACAGAGCCCCGCAGCTTTGAATCTGCACATTTTTAAGGGGCATTCAGGTTCATTCTAAAAATACTGCAGCATAACTTAACCACCTGTAAACATCAGATGCTGACTGCTAATTGACAGGTACAATATTTATTGAGGTTACATACCAACAAACAGTCTAGCAGATTTGTTTATACATAGCAATAGCAATGCCAAATGCACAGGAGAGACAGACCAAGATCCCGGAGATGAAAGCAAGCCTGAAGGGGACTGACACATGCATATGAACCAGTAGCACTGGAATCTCCTGGCAGGTTCATCTGACAAACAGTTTTCGTCTCAGCTCTCATTTTACAATTCAGCACTGCTGTTATTAGCAGCACGCTGTGACAAAACAAGAGAAAAACACCGAGCTTGTGGGAGAGGAAAGCTAACAACACCCAAGGCACGTGGCCGCCTCAAAAGCACTCCTGGCACAACATCTCCAAGGCCACGAGCTGACCTCTGGGTTCAGCAGAGCAACAGCTGAAGACAAGCAGACTTACTCCAACCTCTTCTCCCCTGCATTCTGGTTGCTTTAACTTCAAATGAACTTCCTAAAGGGAGAAAAAGGGAATTTCCTGGAGCCAAGATTCCAGCACTGTAATTCTTCCATCTGCATCCCGGGGCTGGGGAGGGGAAGAAGAGGAGGGAAGATCAGAGGGGTCCTCCTGCAGTCACGCAGGTGCTGCAGCTCCTTCTCAAAGCCTCTCCTCCCACCCGCAGCTGACCTCCAGCCTGCTGCAAGGCTTCTCTCACTGACACACAGTGAATATACTGCTCCCCAAAGGTGCTGGGCTGACAGCTCTGGATATTCCATTAGACAATGAATGGAGGAGACGGCAAGCACCGTGCAGGCAGAGGGGATGGGCCGCTTTTCCCCATAGAGAGGGTGCCCTGCCAATGCACCCTGTCCCTGTCCGGGAAGAGATAACTCATCCCGAGGCTGTGAAAGGTTTGGCTTGTGCTTTGAAGCCTGGAAGGAGGCTGCAACTTCTGACACTCCGTTCTGGATGCTGTTTTCAAAAGACTCCCGACAGGACTGGATCTCACATGCCTGAGCGCCAGGTCATGCTTTGGAAATGCAGCTTTAAGTGACATTTGAGGCTCCCAAGCGTCCTCATCCTTTGGTTGTCGTTATTTTCTTTAACTGTTTTGTTTTCTCTTAATAGAACTCAAATACTTTTGAAAATTTCATCCACTGTCTCTATTTACCATTTATTACGAAGCTGACAGCAGTTACCACACAGCTTTGAAGTGATGGGCATCTGTAAGGTCTCCTTGCTTTCAAAAAGCAAAGGCTGTTCAGGGCATGCCATTCAGGCTCAACCACTTACAATTCTCCACACTCAGATGTTAGGAAAATGTAATTAATACTGACACATACAGAGGTCACATCTCTGAGCAAAACATTAAGTGGGGAAAAATTAAGAGACAGAGAGAGAGAGAGAAGCAATTTCGCTAAATGACTGTGCCTCCCAACAGGCTCTGTGACAGATACACCACAGCAGAACAGATTATAGCTCTTAGATTTCCAGTGACTAAACTAAGTTTTTACATTTTACAAAGCCACCTTATATGCGCTTTGCATTAAGAACTCATTTATTGCTCGCATTGACACAAGTACGTTATGAATTTAATAACACACTTGTTGGACCACGGTGACTCAAAACATCAAGGTAATACCAGCAAGAAATGCCTCTAGATCAAGAGTTTCTCCATATATGGCGCTTGACTTCCTCAAAACATACTCTGACACATTTATAACGTGTTTAATTGGAAACCCCAGAACAGATTCCTAAAAATATGAGAACTTCCTAAAGTTTTTACATGAACTGGAGCCTTCATAAGACTGATGGGTTGGATTTATTTAAAGTTCTAATGCTTTCTTTTGGAAGGGTTTTACAGACAGCAATTATGAGGCTTTCAAAAACGGTACATAAACACGGCCTATCTTCCCTACCATGAAATCAAATGTGTCTCATTGATGGGAAGAATAGGTTTTCTCAATTACATTTCTTTAAGACTAGCACTTAAAAAAATTGGATTAGTCCCCTCCAATGCTTTTTAAGTTAAGTTAGCTTAATCTAACAACCACCATCGCTCTGCACTAGTACTGGGGAGTACCAATTCAGAAGATATGTTTAAACCAATGCTCTCCCCAGCAGGCATTAGGAATGAGATGTCCTCTCACACTGCTGCATTACCAGCTTTGAAGTCTTAAAACCAAATGCAGCTGCTGCAGCAAGCCCTGAGCCCAGCACAGCAGCGTTCATCTGTTTATGTTATCAGTGTCTCTGAAAAAAATTGGCAGACAGCTCTTCTGGTGATAGATGCATACTGAAACCCGATCAAGGCCTGGGTTATTATTCTCCACTCAGCAATGCTGCAATTCTAGCCAGGCGAACCCCAAGATCTCCATTAGGGTGAAGAGAGATGCAATGAAAGCCCTGAGCCCACTGCTGTCCCAAACATTAACAAATCATCCATCCCATCAACTGGGAGCAAAGCTCACAGCAGCTTTCATGTGGCTCCCAAGCACTTTCCAAACAAGTTTTGTAACGCTAATAATTGCACCAATGTCTGGTGCTGATTCCCTTTCCCTTCAAGAATGGAAACTTCAATTCCATTTTTAACAGAAGCTTTAAGGTCCCACCGAACTCAGACATGAAGCCTCAAAGGTCAAAATGAACATCTTCCACTGACCCCTCTCGCCTCAGTGCCTTAAGGTCAACACTTGTTCCAACAAAAGAGTTCCTGAAGCCAACACTGACAAGTCTAAGAAATAACAATCTTCTCTTTCACCACAGATGGAACGTGGCAAAAAATTCCTCACAGTTACTACCTAATTCTCAAACCCTCCTGCCCCCTGGTTTTGTACATGATGCCTGCAACTCAGCATCCCAGCAGCTTAGGTTGTCACATTTCAGGACAATGCACTGAAATCTGTGAAATCACTCTAGAAGTTCCCTTAATCCTCTTGCACACTGGAAGATTTGCTTGCTTCTCCACAAAACCCCAAAGCAGACCTACCTGGGCTGATTGATCAACGATGTCCATCACGCTGCCCTCTGACAGCCGTGACCGGTGCTGTCCCCTGGTGCTGTGCAGCTGCTCCTCTGCATTAACTTCTGCTTCAGGGGCCTCCGGCTGAGCCACCTCCACCTCCATCGGGGTGCAGTGCCCGTTCCCGTGCTCTGGCTTTTCTTTGCTCTCCTTGCTGCCTGGCGTCCTCGTGATGACCCCAAACTTCCTGGTCCTCTTCCCATTCTGAGCTGCTCTGTCAGCAGGTTCAGGACTGGGCTTGGCTTTGGGGTCACAGCTGTTGCTGTTGTTGCCGTTGGAGGGAGGAAGAGGAGCTTTGCGCTTGATGCGGCGCAACATGATCAGGTAGACGAAGCCGCCATTCCAGCACTGCTCGGCCAGGTAACTGAAAGGAAAGAGGTGCATGCATTAGCAATGGCTCGCCCCACATCCTGCCCCGACACCGTGATGCCTGCATGACTTTCTGGGCAGCACAGCTGCATTCAGAGTGGGGACACATCGGGATACCTTAAAGCATCTGCAGAAGCTCCTTTTTCCTTTGGTATTGGGAATTTGCACTGACATGCAGAGATCTGAGTGCTGCCTCCCAACAGCCCATCAGGTGCTCAGGCAGTAGTAACAGAACAGCTGGTAATGCTACCACAGGGATTCCCACCACCTTGACCTCCAGATCCACGGCACAGGACCACAAAATGGCAGAGCAA
Source organism: Bambusicola thoracicus (assembly GCA_002909625.1). Classification (NCBI taxonomy): domain Eukaryota; kingdom Metazoa; phylum Chordata; class Aves; order Galliformes; family Phasianidae; genus Bambusicola; species Bambusicola thoracicus. The sequence goes on along the minus strand of PPHD01000225.1, from coordinate 46,254 downwards.
GCAAAGCAAAACAGAGAGTGGTTCCAGTGGGGGGTGGAGGGGGGATTAATATAAATAAATAAATTCTGAAAAGCTAAAAACAGTGAAGTTTCCTCTGTGCTGCAGCCCACAGAGCATTTGCATCTGAAATAAGTCTCCTTAGCGAAACTCATCTTCTGCTCCAGCGTACCTATGGGCTTTCAGGGCCTCAGGGGAACAAATCAGCCACAGGGATAAGCACACACAGAGCCAGTGGCCAGTACAGCAAAGCATGGCACTACAGTGCACCCCAGCTCCCATGAATAAGTTTCCTTTACAGCAGGCACACTCCAACCAAAGCAGGAGCGAAATCATCGCTGCTGTGCATGGAGCAGCCACCAGGTCCCCATACTACACCACCACCTTCCCTCCAAGAGGCTTTGAACGTGCCTTGCAGGAAACAACATTCCTGCTTCACATATTCAGTGACCTTAAAGAAACTGCACCCATCGATGCAAAAGGGAAATCCAACTTCATGCCTCTTTTGGGAAAGCATGTACCTCAACCCAAATTCTTGAAATACTTGGGTTTTCAGCCAAGGGTGTGACCAACAAGGAGCACAAACAAGCTGGAATGCGTATTTAACAGGTTTGTATGCGCCCTTTCACATTAATTTAGACCCAAAAACTCCACTGCCTTTCTTACTAGCGATAGTGGCAAGAATTTCCCAGAGCATCAAATAACCCTCTACTGCAGCTGCAATAAACTTTCCACTAACACAGAGCAGTTGGTGAGCCTACAGCTATCAGAGGAGATGAGAAAATAGGTGTGGAGTTAAACCATAACAGGTCCTAAGAGAAAATAACCCAGCACTTGTGGCTGAGAGAGCAGAAGGAACTCGGGAGTCTTCCACCCTTTTTTCCCTGCCTGATGCTTGTGGGGTAATTTTCCCCTTCCCTTTCTTAAAAGCTGTTTGGCCTTAAATATAACCCTTCAAAGCTATTCCTGCATAGAAGTGACTTTTGGCAAAACAGGAAAAGCAGCTCTGATAACCCCTGAAGCAAACTTCTCTGCGAATGGGTGAAGAAAGCTCTCTCCTCTACTCAAAGCAATCTGGACCAGCCTGGCAGTGGCTGAAAGCAACACACAACCAGTATGTTTTTGTCCACAGAAATTAGCCGGTAGTTTCAGTCTACCCCTTCCTAAAGCTGAGATGTCCCCCTCAGACAACAGCAATGCTCAGACTGCCTGTATTTCACTAGGAAGTCTGATGCCCACCTGAATGTGGCCACACTAAGTACAGCCCTGGAGCAAGCAAGCGGAGGGACAAACAGGTTTCCCAAATGTATACAGACTGAATCTTCACTTGGGCAAGCCTCTAAAAAAAGAAAGAAGAGGAAGGGAACATTTATATATCCAAATAGAACCTCCAGCCCATCTGTTTTCAAACCATCCCCAACAGACAGCACTGTCCCTGCAGCAGCACAGCCGTCTGGGTGGCTGTGAGGTGACACAGGCCCAGCGAGGGGAACAGGGCAGGCAGGACCTGCAGGCTTCGTCTAAAAAATTCCACAAGTAAGATGGAAGTAGTTTGGATTATCAAGTTAAAAGAAAAATGCTTTTAATCAACAGAAGAGGGGCTGTTTTGTTCCAGAAACAATACGGGCTGCCTGTTTTTCGCATTTATCTTTCAACTCAAATTTCAAGGCAGCCAGTAAAGTTGATTAAAATTCATGACTTTTGCTTGCAGCAATACCACTGCACTCTGATCCATCACACATAAGCCTGATAGCGCTGCTGCTGCTGCTGGCACACAGAAGAAGAGCTGCTCCTCTCCCAGTAGCCCCGTGCCTCGCATGGGTGCTGCCCTGCCTGCTCCGGGCACAGCCCGTTCTGCCAGACCTGTTCTCGTGCAGGTGCACCAATGTGGGAGATTTAAAACACTGATCTCTATCTCCAAACTAATCACTGCTGTACTTCTGAGTGCCAGTAACCGAGTGCGTGCAGTAACCAACTGCCTGATTCTGGAACCAAGCAGAGGGGGAACTTAGCGTATGTCCCATTTGACAAAGGAGAAAAGAGTTTACTGCTTCACCTCCACTTGCAGCACATTTACTCTGCTCATAACATGCAAAGTACAGAAAGGGAAGAAAAAGTTTTTTCTTCTCTATCCACTGTCCACAGAAACTCATGCCTGCAGCTCAGAGAGGTAATGATGCAGCTGTGCTGAAGTCAGAGGGGCCATGCTGATTTACTCCATATGGTGGGATGGTCTGCATGTTCCAGGCATGCAGCCTGTAGTAACTCATGGTTTTATGTCATCTTGAGTGCTCCTCGGCAGTTCAAAGCACACATTCCCATGAAGAAGAAGGAACGAATTCTGTGGGGCAGGAAGCAATTACCCTTGAGTGGCAGTGAGGGATCATGCACACCAGACGATGTCCGGTATTTCCTGACAGGGTATGTCCAGCTGCCACAAGGATGGGTACCAGTGATGCAATAAGTGGCATCATTACCCCAGAGCTTCTTTCAAATCAAAAATCAGGCATTCTGTGTTTTGGAAAACCAGCAACGGCGTAACACCACACTCATATTACAAAATAGGCATCTAATACACGGAGGATTTGCGGTCATTGTCAGTATCACCCTCCATCCCTAGGCAGGGCTGCTAACCAAGGAGCCTGAGCCACTTTTAAGTTGTGCTAAGTACGTGCTGCCTACTTAGCTGGCTTCCTTTCCCATTGTCATTTCTTTCCCTATTTAAGAAAGAAGCCAGAAAACCCCATGGAAGCACAGCAGGCTCTCAGCACAGGACAAAAGACAGGAAAGAATGTATTAAAAGACTGAGAACCTGCAGATTTTTAATTACTTTCAATCAGTCCAGGAGCATCCAGGAGCCAGAGGGGAATAAAGAAATGGATTCAATAAAACGTATCTATACCGCTTCTATACTGCAAAGAAAAAAAGAAAAAAACAAACCACCAGAGCTAGACAGGACCCCAGAATTCGCTTCTCAGGGGTTTAACGTGTGCTAAGCAGACATGTCTTTTTTTAGTTTCAGTCCCAGCAGAGCGTCCACAGAGATTTTAGCCATCATTGCACCAAAGGGATTTTTGGCTGGGCAGGATCAGAGCCTGTGTGCATCCGCAGCTCTCAGCACACAGCATCAGCTGCTGCCTGCAAGTTTTCGGCTGCTTCAAACATGAGCTCAGATGAAAAAGGCACGAGAAGCAAAAAATCTCCCAAATGCGGCTTTGATTGACCTAATTTATTGAAAACCGAGACTGTAAATCACAATAGGCTTTTAGCTTCCTCTACCCTGCGCTGGTTGGCAAGGGATGGAGTAGGATGCAGACGAAGCCCTGCATGGCATGCACCAGCTAAAAACCCTGGGCATCCACTCCTGGAGCCTGTGGCTGAAAGCAAGAGATTTCACCAACTGGTAACGCAGCATTTGCAAAACATTTCACCAACAAAACACTCACCCACGCTTCCTGGTTTTGCCAGGCTTTGTAAGGCTTTGTAAGAATCCAGTCTCCCTACATACAAGGAGCTGCTTCCATTCTATGGAACTCAACCCACATCCCTGCCTTACGCGTGAAGGAAATCTCTAGTCCCAGTGTGATATCTCAGAGCCCAGGGAGGCAACGCCACAGCTCTGCAAGGTGAGGCAAGGAGAGGGGCTGCACACCCTCTGCAATAACAACGAGTGGCAAAAAAGTCTGTTTTGGAAAGTCATGGAACAGGCTGAGTGCATTTCTGGAAGAAAAAATAATTTTATATACATATATATTTTCCATATATATATATATATACACGAAGGCAAAGCTTGGAAAATCCCAGTGAGACAGGAAAACACCAAAGACCACAAAACCAACCCAGCCATGTGGGTGGTAGACCCCGGAGGGACGACAAGCATCGAAGCTCGATATTTCCGCTGTAGTGTCATCTCCCCAAGCAAGGTCTAAGGTATCACCAAAGAGTCAGTTTGGAAACATTTCCCGCTGACATGCTCAGAAGGAGCAGCCGCTTTTGCTGCTTTCATCCTGCTCTGGCCCCAGCTCTGCTAAAACCTCAGCCTGAATAAAAGGCTGCCCTTAAGCAGCAGGGCAGATTTGTTCTTCTCTGTAGGAGAGAAACCATGAAAATCTGAATAATCTTTAAAACTAGGGAAAAATCACTTTGCACTTTAAACAGCGCGGTAAAGCTCCCTCTGGCAAAGCTCAACCACAGGTTAGAAAATGCAGCTGGTGGCTGCTATCAGGGGACACTCCCTGCTCCTCTTCCATCCAAGCTACTGAGAGACGGATGCATCCTTCGGAGGCTCTTTTGAGTTACGCAGTCAAATCCCACTTCTGCCCTACGCTGCAATTGCACAAATCAGTAAGTTAGCTCAGTATTCTCCAAGTTTCTTGGCATGCATGTCCAGCATCATACTTGGAAAATGCGCTGTAGGGTAAACTCAGACATTTTTACATTTTACACATAGGAGTGTGCAAACATAAAGGCTTACAGACCTGACAAGAGTGTGCTGTGACAAACTCTGTCATATCCCATCCCTCTTGAACAAACACAGACAGTTGTGCTGAACTACATGAAAACCAAAGCGGGCCTGGCAGCTGCAAGAGAACATCTGGATCCACTTTAAGATCAGAAATACTGAAGAAGTATGCTTATTTTACACTAATGACACCATTTTGCATTTCTACACAACTGTTCATCCTGATTGATCAGAAAACAGAGTGGAAATGACACGCACGGACATCCCCCGGCCCGCACTGCAGCTCACCAGGGCACGGAGGAGGAACTTCCATCACACCGACGGCTTTTGGAGCCACAGACCTGTGGTATCCTCAGCAGGACAGACAGACCGCCAGCTGTTAAGCACTGCTTTGGAAGGCTTTGGCATGGCAAAATCTCTTGAAACTCAATCTTCTCCAGGCTGAAAGGACAAAGGGAAGTGTGGATCCTTGCAGTGCTGAAGCCTCCACATCCAAGCGGGATTTAAGAGCTAAAACTAACAAACCATCTCTTCATGACACGGGAAACCGAGCTAACTTGCTTTTCAGGTAAGTCAGGGCAAATCTATGACTAACAGATAGTGACTGATCAAAGGCTCCACGTGAATCCCTCACCCCATTGCAGTCACTGTGGGAGAAAACCCACAACACTGCGGGCAGATTTTGTCAGACACCAGAGGGCACATTTAAGAGATTTCCACTCCTTGAGACAGGACTCAAGCATACATTAACACAGCCAGCGATGATCACTCCCAAAGCCCAGGCTGGAGCACAGCTCACAGCTCTCACCGCAAGGTTGGGCACACCCCATGGTGGCTGTAGGGCCTTCTTGGAGGACACTGATCTCTGGCCTCAACTCACCTCAGCTGAAACAAATAGTGTTGGTAAAGCCAGTTGTTTTATCACATTTTTGCAGCAGGAAGGAGCCAGGTAGCTCTCAGCCCAGCGCCTTGCCATGACAAGCCCCATCCTGTCTCAGGCTGTGCAGGTGACGGCACACACAGGGGACGTGGTGTTCTCTGCCTGCCTTAGTAAGCAGGGGGAAAGGCAGAAATGGCATGGGAAGAGTCACTCATATTGCTGAGAGACGTAAAGCATCCAGGGAGGGCGTTCAAGCTGCCTGAGGTGCGGACATGGCTCCCACCTCCAAGAGGAGGATGAGCAGCTCCCAGCCCTCGGCTCACAGCCAGGGATGAGCAGCACCACCCAGAGCCTCGTATTGGCTGCACCTCCTTGAGCTATGCTGTTTTCTTCTCTTAGTACAGCTCAAGTGTTGCTGTAGAGAACAGGACTCAGAATCCATATTGCATATTTTTCACCGTTAACTGTACAGCCAAGACCTGCAACTAGACCTACTGAAACCTTCAAGGAAAAATGAATCTGGAAGTTAAACTTCAAGGTATTTTTCTGTGGCCTTTCCTAAGCCGGTACAAGCATGCTGGGTGCTGATTAGACGCAATCCCTCCTTCAGATTAAGGCTGCCAGCAGCCTCAAGCAATCACGTTGTCCTCGTGCTCGCCTTGGAGCAATTCGAGCTGCTCACAGGCTGGCTGCTATCAGCACAACACCGAAAAGTCAGAGAGGCAGCGTATCAGTGAACAAACAGGGCAAGGTCTGCTCTTCAGTGCTCAGCAGAGAAACCAAAGCAGAGAGTATTAAAATTAACAAGAGCTGATACCTCCAGAGCTGAAGTCTGCAAGACTGTGCACACACATCTCTGCATCCAGAAGACCCCTCTGCCAGGCTCACCATGAAGTCTCCAGCTCTGGGAAGAGGTGATGAGAGAGCAGAGGACTGCTGTTGTGTTCTCACAGACTCACTGCCTACCTGTGGCTTCCACTGAAGGATGAGATTAATATCAGCCTTGTGACACAGGGCCATGACTAAAGGCTGTCAAGACACCTTATTGCCTGGTATCAATGCAATGATGTGGCCTTGAATTAGGGAGAATTAAACTCCTCTTCCCCTGCTGCTGCTCTGCAGATTGCTTGCAGCACCCCAGGCAAGCCTTTCCACTAAAAAACAAACAAACAAACAAACAAAAAAAAACAGGACTAACTCACAGAATTGCTGCAAGGTGCAGTGTGGCAAAGCTGTGGCATCACCGTTTCACAAACACCTTAAATCTACCACCAGCCAACACAAAACATCGCAGCTCTCCTCCCACCCAACATGCTGCTCGGCTGCTGGCACAACCCTTGGGCAGCCATACAAATGAACCAACCCGGGAACTGATCCAGCTTTAAATTAACACAGTCAAAAGCAAACACCCCAAAAAACTCAAACCTTAATGCAAGGAGCTTTAACCCGGCTCAGTGCTCTGATCAGGTTCCCATCAGCACGCAGGGACAGGAAAGCAAGCAGCAGCACGGCCAGGCTTCCGCTCCCACCGGCACTGCTGGCACGGCTTCAGCTGCAGGACAGGAGCTCGCAGGCTGCAGGGAGAGGCTCTGGCTTGCTCAGCTCAGCAGCCCCACAACTTTGCTTTTTAAAATCAAAAGGCCAGACGTTCCTCCTGCAGACCAGCTTAATCGCATCCTCACTGCAGGTGTGGAAAGGAGAGAGATGAGATCTCTGTGATTGCGCTGGCACAGTGCAAAAATGTGTTTTTGCCCCATGTGCTTCAGAAGCATGGTCAGAGCTTATGGAGAGTGATGAGAACAGGGACCTCCAGAACGCAGCACACAGATGTAGGTCACAAATGGTTGCATTGAGCCTCTTCCCTTCCTAGCACAAATATCTGAAGAGAAGAACTGAAGAAGCTGCACAGCTCCTCTGCAGCTAGAAACAGCACCTGAGTTCTGAGATGCACCCCAAGCCTCATCAGTTGTGTACCAGCAGCCATCTGACCCAGTGAGAAGCACAAAACCCTCAGGGATCTGCTGATCCACTGTCTCTGCTAGCAGAAGAGAAGAGTGATGCTACCTTCAGACTGCGGTAACTTTTGGACTCAAGGTTTACAAAGAAGCTGATCCTACTAAACATGTTAACTCCCACAACTGCACCTGAATGTCAGAAGCACACAATGCTATTTGGGTCTGGGTCTCTAAGGGAATAAGGATTAAGCTGACAAATTCAATTTGCTCCTTGTTTGACAGCACAGTGGTGGCCCAACTCAGTCCAGCTCCCATTTGTTAGTTCTGCTGGAAAGAGATGTTTACCTGGATATGTGTCGTTTCTCACACACATTATGTTCTCCTGCTGTAGTCCAGAGCTGGATGTGCTCTCCCTGTGAGGGCAGGGCAAGGTTGGACACCCTTGGTTGCTTCATGCCATTTGGTAATGCTGCTGCAGTGCAGGGGTGATTGAGTGCCGTCACCCTATTAAGCCCATATCCAAACACAACTGCTGCCAGCAACAAAGAAAGCTTCTCCTTAATCCATTTTCACCAAGTATGTTTTCTAAAATGTCTTGATTTCATTTTGCTTGCTCTTCCTTCTCATGCAATGCTTTACCAAACTGCAGCAAGGCACAGGGCAGTGATTATTATGCCTTGTCACCACAGGATGGACAGAGAAGAAATATGGGCAAAAACTGCAAAGCAAGAAAGAGATTCAGTCTGCTTGCTAGCCCCTGTCCCTCCCAACACCTTCACAACCAAGGGCTGCCATCAACAGCTTTTCTCTGTCACAGCACTTCTGTCCATACCAAGAATGCACTTCTGAAGCAAATCTCATGTTCCCTGTGCTCTGGTTCACGCAGTCGGGCAGTCACCCAAGCTTCAACCAAATTCATCTCATGTGAAATTCCAGAGTCAGGCACGTGCCAGGCACCCACTCCATGCACTTCAGTTGCTGTACTATGTGCTGATGTACATCAGTGTTGTGTCCATGGATCACATCACAGACATGTAAACCTCAAGGTAACCCCAGCACAGAGGTCAGCTACAGCACAACAGTTTTCTCCCCTAGCTTTTGGGCTACACTGTTATCTAGCACAGACACTCAGTAACTGCTCCATTACAAAAGTATCCTGCAACGCCTTCATCTGAGGGAAGTCTGCATGGACCAGAGCTAGCATTTAATCAGGCCCACGCTTAATTTTCTGCTTCAGGAGAAGCACAAGGACCCAAACAGAAAAAGGCTCACTTGCAAAGATGGCACACTGGCATACAAATAAATTCTTGCTTACTTTTTTTGCAGCAGGTGCAGTACAGTCACAGAGCAATGCTCCAAGTGCTTTCAATGCCAGTATTACTCTTAATTTCTGAGACACGGCTTTCTATCATCAGTTCAGGTGTTCAGCTTTTACTTTATTTCAGACCAATTTTCATGGAGTGCTCTTGGTGGTTTGAAAAATCCTCATTCATACATGGCAGCAACTTTCCTTTCCTGCCACGTTCCTCTGGAGGTGGAAGACTTACCCCAGACTGAGAAGTCCAAGCAAGTTCATGTTTGCAAAACACAAAATCACCAGACTGAAAAGCACACGTGCCTCAAGTTAAGGAAGAAGGAAGAGGTCAAAACCCACCCATGTGTGACCCACACACCGCCCACATGCACAGCATGCACTGACGGCAGCATCCCACCCACTGCATGCTGAGTGCCCGAGTCTTGCCGCTGTATTTCACGCTGTGCCACGGCACTTCCAGGGCCCTCCACTTTCCCTCCACACCATTTTAGGACCACAATGCGTCTAAAGAAAGTGTCTTCTATGTATACAACCAGCTCACATCTTCCCCTTCTCCTCCCTGCAAATATTCTACGTAGCTCCTTGATCCCATTCTCATTAGGTAGCACTGACCGCTGGGAGTAGATTTAACATGACATAAATGGTCTGCACTCAGAATCTGCTGTATGCAATATATCTGCCTGGAAGTGTGGAAACATGAAGAGTTCTTCACTCCCCACTCACTACCAGGCTATTCCAGCCCTCTGGAGTTAAGCTTCCTATCTTTTCCTGTGCAGAAATCACCACAAATGCCCCAAACGGGAAGAGAAAATACACACACAAATGATTTCTATGCCAGCAGAAATGTTCTGCAATGATATTTTAAATTAAAATAAATAAATTAATTAAAAATCTGCAATGTTTTGGCAAATCACGTCCTTTAGGTTTTCACATTAGCTGTAATTCCCAGAATACTTCTCTCCACTGAGAAGTAAAGGCTTTGGATGTCTGCAAGCAATGAAAAGGAGAGCCAGAAAATTCAATCAAGCCTATTTTACAGCAGGAAGTGAGATGCTGGGGCACAGCCTTATTCCCAACACATTCAGTTGAACAGCTGAGAAGAGTCCTATGAACAGAGGGAATGGGCAGGCACCCAGCAACCCCACAAAGGCTGGGTCAGATATGGAAGAAACAAATCACAGAATCATAGGAGTTGGAAGGGACCCTTAAAGTTCATCTGGCCCAACTACCCTGCAACAAACAGGGATGACTACAGTCTGATCCAGCCTGACCTTGAGTGTCTTTAAGGACAGAGAAATTCATAGCTCTTATTGGCTTTAAGGGACAGAACTTGGCAAAGAGGGCTATTCACCTCCAAAAGACCACTCAGTTCTTGGTGTTTTCCCAGATTTGTCATAACACTGAAAGTAGATACCTCATCAGCTGCTGCCTCCTTAGCAAGTGGGATAGTGCCTCCCATACAGCATCCTCACAGCTTCTGGTTTGGCCATGAAGTTCACAAAGCCAGAAACACAGAGCCAGGGCAAGAAATTCAGCTCCCTGTTAAAACCAGAAGGAAGTCCTAACCTTCCAGCGATGCAGAGGAAAAGTCTGGAGGTACAATCTGACTGCACACTAAAAACTTTATAAGCCACTCTTGCAAATGACATCGCTGTCTTTTGAGGACTGTGGCCTGGGAAGGATGGTTTGTTTAGCTCTTTAACAAAATTGCTACTTCATTCCTGGCCATGACAACAAGCTGTGCACACAGTAAATACTGTGGATCAATGGCTTTGGTCTCTGCCAAGCCAAACTTCTCCAGGTCCCCAACCATGGCCACCAGGCGCCTCATGCACCCAGCAGCTTCCCCCAGTGACACCAAGCCCCACTGCCAAACATGGCTTTGGTATTCCTGATGCCTGGCCAGAAGACCTCGTCTTCTCTGAACAAGCAAACCATGCTCACCACTCACTTTGAAATCCACCATGAACACAAGAGTTTCCCACTAGAGATCCCTGGCTGGGGTTATTTTTGCAAAGTAAATGCAACTCCCCACTCCCACTGCACACAGCCTGGTTTCAGAGGATGCTGAGGATGTCACCAACCCCAGCTGTGCAAATTGCCCAAAGCCTGGAGTGTCACCCCCAAACACCATGCCCATTATAGGAACTACAGCCAGCAGTTTGCAGCAAAAGAGCTTGCAAAAGCAAGAGCTGGGTGATGCCAGATGTACATGTGCCTGTCTGTAGTACGTCTGCCTCTTGCCTTGGATGTTCACATTAAAAATCAGCTTCTAATTACACCCTTGCTCTCTGTTTTCACCGCAGTAAGTTGGATGAGGCCAAAAGGGAGAAGAATTAATGAGTGCACATGACAGCAGCCATAAACATTTCCCAACTTTCACTCAGTTTTGCAACACAAGATGGAGACATGCCCTCCTCGGAGGGCCAACAGATCAGTGCTCACAGACGATTTTAACTTGTCAGCCAGCAGAGTGAAGTCGCTGCACTCTCACAGTTCTCCCAGCCTGTTGTAAGCACTCTGCCAGCCACAAAGACGCAAGCACCCCTCCGACACTGGGGGCCTTTTGAGTCACTGAAACATCTCCAGCAGCAGCCCAGGCCACGAGCCATGTCCCGCAGCTCAGGCAAGGAGCTGCAGCACCAGCCCTTGGCACTGCAAGGAAACAAAGGTCAGTCTTCACTGTTTGTTCCTCCTGCCTGCCCCAGGGCTATGAGCACAGGCGGATGGGGCCCATGGAGCTGCAATTTTGTTTTTACTTTTTTCAGGACCTCTCAGTTATGTCTTCAGCTCTGGCATGAGGCAGATGAGCACCATGTCACAAGATGTCACAGTAAACCTTCTGGTGACTGTCACCTGTTATTCACTCACTGCAAATCCTTGCTGCTAACAAACTGTACAAAGGGAATCGGAACTTTCAAAGCCACAGATCTGCTAATAACTATGGCCTCTTTATGCAGGCTTCAGGATCAGCCATGTCATCTGGTTAGAAACTCAGAGCGGCTCTGAACCTGACTATGAACAGCAAAGACATGGACGAAACTGTCATCAACTTCAGTAGTGCAGGAGCGTTCATTACACAACACCCTCCTACCAGACACACTGAGCCCAGTGGCATAAATTTATGCTGTGCTACTGTGCCAAAGACCCAGACACCTCCCTCGAGCACCAGCCCTCGCAGACAGCACTGGAGTAAACCTGACTGCAAGCACAGAGCCTGTATCATGTTGGCTTCACATTGGCTCCTAGCACGCAAACCAAAGGCAGCGTTACAAGTATCTGCTCTGCAAATTAAGAGTACCTTTAGTTGCTTTGAAAAATAAGAGCTTATTTAGTCAGTACACTGGCTTCTTCAAAGAGTCTGCAAACTAATTAGCCACACCAAGTTGCCATTAAAAAACGGAGCTTACATGCAATACTCCTGATGATAAGAGAGATGGTGCCTTGGTACCAGAGCTATAGAGTTAGCACAAACTGTTCATCAGATGCATTTTCCTATCAGCTCCAAATTACATTTCAGACTGAATGTTTTCCTTTCCCAGAGCAGATGTGGGAATTCACTTATTTTATTTGTAAGTTCAAAGTAATAATACATTTTGCCTATGTACAGATTGAGAGTTTGAATATTCAACAGAGTGACAGCGAGCAGGAGAGGATGGAAGATGCTAAAAGAAGCTGAAGTTAGGAAAATGAAGAAGGCACAAAAGACCCATGCAGCGGATCCAGATCAACTTTTACAGGACAAGGGGATTGTTTAAATGAACGCAAAGGGCATGCTAGCCAGAGGCAAACCCTCCCTTCTAGATGCAGATAAGCTCTCCAGCAAATCAAAGTTTACCAGCCCCAAAGATATGCAAAGCCCAGAGACTGAGACCGCAAGACTCACAGATTTTAATTCCAAGAGTTTCTGCCCACCCCTGCTTCTTACAGCGCCGGTTTATTTGGCAGATAAGCCTTTGCTACTTAAAAGAATCAAAGGAAACAGCATCACAGGAAAAGAAATTTCCGTTCCCCTTTCAAGTTGCATTCATCTGGTCCCACTGTAGCTTTACAGGTTTACTTACAGCAAAGAGCAGGTCTGCATCCGACAGCTCCGTGCCGCGCTTGCACCCTCCAGCCCGGATTCCTCTCCTCTGCAGCACCCACAGAGCCAGCCCCACCCCAGGAGCTGCTTCCTGCAGGGAATCACCACCTCCTGCTCCAAAGGTGTTGCAAACCACGGTTCTGAATTTCAGGACAGGATCTGACAGCAGCCGCGGGGAAAACAGCACGCATGTCCCAGCAAGGGGGGGAACTAAAAACTCCCACTACGCATCATCATGACTAGTCCATTACCAGCTTATAACATGCCATATACCTAATTTCCTTTCTCTCCCCTTGCTAAACTTTCACTGAAGGCATTGATTGGACTTGTCAGCATGTTCTCACATAAGGCAGAATTCAATTAAACCAACAAGATAGCAGTTATTGGGTGTCTGCTTAAAAATAACAAGTAGCAACACGTACACGCTGTCAGTGTAACCAGAAACAAGGATGCTGCGCAACTTATTTTCTAACTGCTATCTGCACAAGAAAAGCTAGAAGCAGACTTCAACCAACTGCCTGCAAGTAGCAGGACAGCAGCAGAGTGCAGCAATCACAGCATCTTATTTCATGCGCTGGATCAGAGTTAATCTGAGCAGCAGCCACATAAATCCGGTGGGGCTCTATTAAAAACCAGTGCAGTGACTCAACCCACGTAGAGAAGCATAAATTCAGAGTCTGAGCATCCATATATTCCTTAAGAAAGCCTTTTGCTTAGTGACAAAAATTTCTTTGTTGGACAAGCTCGACCACAGCTCTAAATGTCGCAGGACATTTCTGCTCCCCAAGTAATGCAGACAGGCATCAGCCCACTTGCAATGCCAGGGAACTATCAGCTGTAAATGTGTGTGCCAAGCAACTCTGCCACGGGCACTTTAACACAGTACTATTTTAAATCTTCCAAAAACTATTTTTAATCTTCTCAAATCAGACACTGCCACCCACCATACCCTAGGGCAGCCCTACGGATGTCCCAATCCGCTGAAACCCAAAAATTCCAGCAGCAGGATCCCAACACTGCTCTCTCTACTGCAGAAGCAAGGGGCACTTTGCCACCTACCCCAAAAGCCCAGGATTTTCCTTCCGGAAGGCAGCGATGAATCCATGCCACAGGGCTTCCTTCACAGTCCCTTGGGAGGCTCTAGAGGAGGAGAGCTTGACCTTTTTCAGACACATGCTACCATTCACTGGGGACAGAGTCTCTTCAGAATGGTGTCCCTTGACCAAGCACGCAGTGACAAGCGAATCACAGAATGGTTTGGGGGGGGGGAAAAGATCATAAAGCCCACCCAGTTCCACTCCCCTGCCATGGGCTGGTTGCCCCCCACCAGATCAGCCTGCCAAGGGTCCCATTCAACCCGGCCTTGAGCATCTACAGGGATGGGGCACCACAGCTGCTCTGGAAAGTCTGTGCCAGTGCCTCACTGCCTTCTGACTAAAGAACTTCCTCCTAACATCTAACCTAAGTTTCTGCAGGAACATCCAGTTTTCAAATTCCACTTCCCTCCTCACCAGCTTTCTGCAGCAAAGATGCTTTAAAAA
>PPHD01000225.1:0-32000 GCA_002909625.1 Bambusicola thoracicus | reverse complement strand
AAAAAAAAAAAAAAAAAAAAAAAAAAAAAGTAATTAATCACAGTAGTAACCCTGTCATAGACATAAATGTTTTCCCTCTCCTCAAAAAATCCTGCCTAGAGGCCCTTGAGTTCTAGAACAAAGTCAACTCGTGGATCCTACTGTCTGGCACTTCATCCAGTGAGAATCACAGAAAGATTTGGGTAGGAAAGGACCTTCAAGATCCCCCAGTTCCAGCCCACTGCTACAGGCAGGGACACCTCCCATGAGACCAGGTTGCTCACAGCTCCATCCAGCCTGGCCTTGAATGCTTCCAGGGAGGGGGCATCCACAACCTCAATGGGCAACCTGTCCCAGTGCGTCACCACCCTCACAGTAAAGAATTTCTTCCTAATATCTAGTCTAGATCTACTCTCTTCTAGTTTAACACCATTTCCCCTTGTCCTGTTGCTACATGCCCTTATAAAAAGTCCTTCCCCAGTGTTCCTGTAGGCCTTTTCAGGTACTTGAAGGCCACTGTAAGGCCCCTCCCCAAGCCTTCTCTTCTCCAGGCCCCAGATCCCTCAGCCTGTCCTCGTAGCAGAGACGCTCCAGCCCTCTCATCATCTTCATGCCCCTCCTCTGGACACGCTCCAGCGCCTCCACGTCCTTCTTGTGATGGGAGCTCCAGAACTGGACACAGTGCTCCAAGTGGAGTCTCACAGGAGCAGAGTAGGGGAGCAGAATCACCTTCCTTGATCTGCTGGCCATGCTTCTCTTTATTCAACCAGAAGCATCTCAACACATTCTCTCCATTTTCTGAACTTGTGCAGGTAATCTGAACAAACTGTTACTAAGCACAACAATAACAAACACTTCAGCAACCACATATACAGGAAACAAAAGACCCACCACCATCTTAATCACCATCCTGTCCTGTTTCTGTGATGATGATGACCCCTCCTCTCCCATTATGCATCAGGACTGAAGTATTAAAAACAAAACCAGAGATCATCAAGGCCACATATCATGCACCTATTGATCCTCTTACTTTATTTGGTACTTTCCTAGTGCCATGGTTCTATTAACAGTTTCATACGTGTCATGCAAAACCTTAAAATTAGCATGGTATAGCCTTTACTCTGAAGTGTGGTAGCGTTTATTCTCCTAGGATTTTTTTTTTAAGCTGGGATATTTGCTCTCACATGGATCAAATATAGAAACATATACAGATACATATGCATAAACGCTACTCATATGGATGCCATACAAGTACCATATGTTTTATGCATTAGACAAGATGAGGTCATAAACATGACTGAGATGCTACAGCGCCCACACAAATGTAATATATGTTAGAAGCAAAGGGTAGATAACATCAATGGAGCCAATTCTGAGAAGCACTGGGGGCCTGGTTTTGGTTACTATCACTATGGGCTCAAAGCTGGGGATCTAGGGATGTTTAACAGAGTAGCCATTAAATTTAAGATACTGGAGAATGTAATGGCGTTTAATACAGGCCTGTAATATTAATAAAAGTTATTTGATCACTAAAAATCCTACAGAATGGTTACCAACTTGCAAAAGGTTGATTAAGCTTAAGCCTGCTGCACTCTACTGGATTTTGCACCTATATACATAACCATCTATACAACACACAGTAAAACACAAAGTACTCCATCACCTCAGTCGAACTGGATCCACACCAAGTTTGCTGTTGCTCACACTGTCCATCATGTTGCTCATAACCTCACGGTTCATTTGATCAGGCAGAATTGCCCTGTTATTTCTGTTTTGACATTTTCCATGAAGACACTGTATGTTCCCAAAAACAGAGCCGGCCTAAGCTGCCCGCGCTACCAGAAGGAAGAGGGGACAAGAGGCAGCACTGTCCTCACAAAGACCTCCTTGTAGTCACTCTGACTAAAGCCCCCAACTTAGGGGAAGTTTTTGGCAGGGGCCCTATAGAAATGTGTTGGCAAACAGCAGAGAAAGATGTTGTCAGCTCTCCAGATGTTCCTGCCCCTTGAAAATCCTGACATATCTTCCCACGTTAGAGGTTACCCTTCCTCTACAATCTTTCTTCCCCTACACGGCCCCAGTTCTCACCAACATTTTTTCATTATTTTCAAGGGAAGAGAGGCAGAAGTCCTTCTCTCCTCCACTGCTTCTCTTAAATACATATGCAGACACCAGGGAAAAGGCAGCGTGGGGAACACAAAGCCAAAGCAGGAAGCTAACTATTTGATCAATACTCTTTGATTTAATTAACTCTGGACAATACTCAGGGTCGATGCCATAGAAGAGTCGCCACAGGCAAACTTCAGTTTTCAAGAGAGATTACTTTCACAATCTGAGAAATAAAAAATAGAAATAAAAATAAAGAAGACTTGAACCCTGAAGGGATTCAGGATGAAACTCAGCACCTAGAGAAACTTGCCTTCAGCAAAGTGAGTTGGCTCACTTACCTAACAGTCAAACCCCTATATAGAAAACAGCTATTATGCCAGATTTATTCATCTATTTTGTGTCATTGCAGTTTCACATGTAAACTTAGTTAATACATTCTTCTTATTCTCCTTCTGTACCCTTTTGACTAAAACCAGCTCTCTGCACAGGAAAGCAGTGATGGGGCCTGCAGCACTGCTCAGCAGTCCCCAGCATAAACTTTCAGCTCAGTCTGAAAATAGGTCACAAAAGCCATTTGCTGCACATAAAAGCTTGTTACCTCCTCCAGTTTATTAAATTTTATCTCAAAACAGAGATCTCTAGAAATATATATGAAACAGAGCTGTTAACAGAACACACCAATATCTCACTAACATCTATCATATTTTAAGGTCTATTTAGCCTCGCCAACATATATACATTAATTCTAATGTATTGGATCTGGACCAGAAGCTAAAAGCCAGGACAGCAGGCCTGGAGCAGCAGTCTGGATACAAGTCCTAACTTGGCAGTTTGAACACATACATAATCATCATTACTCAAGCTCATTGAAGGGAGGGCAGACCCTGAATCCCTATTAGATTTACTGACTTAATAATTTACTCAATTTACTAATTTCCTTAGTACATTTACTGACCCAGTCAGAAAGGATTCAAGAAGAAGGTCCTTAACCTACAGCAGAGATGGCTACGACTGAGCACTTGTTTTCCATCACTAAGGACACCTCCAAGATGGGCCAGCCACCCAAGGACTCACATACCAGATCCTGCATGTCATCTCCAGGCCAGCAGTGAGGCCTGCGGTGAGAACTCCATGGAAATCAGGAGCTGGCAAGGACCACCCTGCTCCTCCACTCATCCCTTGTTAAGCACTGCTCAAGATCTGCTAACACATCCTTGGCGCTCACATCACAGAGGTGTCTCCTTCTGGTCAACGATATGCATAAGAGAGAGCTCTTAATGAGTTCAAAGTGAAATACCCTGGAGTAAATTAATTCAAATCATCACTTCACAACATCAACAGGAAATTAATATCTCACACCACAGATACAGACAGAAGACCAGAGCCACAACTCAAGTCATCCAGGCCAAGCCTAGCTTTTCGATGTGCTCCTCCCCACACTGCAACCTGTATCCCCAAAATCCAGCTCCAGTGCGCAGCTTCGGTGCCACCTGAGGAGAACCTGGAGCAGGACCCGAAGCTCCCAGCACCTGGGCCTGCCTTCAACTCTTGCACAGGAGGCCAAGCAACGTGTGTGCAAAGCACCAGGGAAAGCTTTGGTCTCGAAAGCCAGAGACATGACACAGAAACCATAAGGACACATACAGCTCCTCTGGTCCCAGCTGCCATCTCTGTCCCTGCAATGGGGAAACCTTTGGCTGCACGATCTGTTAATGGAAACATCTGCCTGCTCTGCTCAGACCTTTCAAGCATCTGGAAAACAAGAAGCTCTTCAGTCACTGTAAGATATGGCCAATTCCAGATGATGTGACCAAGATAGGCTGTGGATTGACCATGTTCTGCCCCACCAAACCCAGCACCAGCAGCAGGAGAGATCTGTAAAGCAACCAGCACCAAGCACTGCAGGCAGGAACCCAGCATGCTCACCACTGCCCTAAGCACCACTTGCAACGGAGAAAGCACAAAAACACAAACCACACTCCTACCACTTGAGTTACACACATACTGACAAACCAACTTCAAGCTTCATCCAAACCAGCTCCTCATTACTCCCTCTAATTGAGATTTAGCCATGTATGAAAGACAGTGAGCATGGCACATTTCCTTGAAGTCTGTTCAGTAAATTAAAAACTGCAGTTACATCATTGCTACTAGAATACAAATAATATAGCCAAGGCAATGACACCAACCTAGCTAGTTAAGGCTGCTGAACAGACAGTTAAGGGTTTTTGTGCTAAGGATAGAGGGAAATGAGCAGATCTGAGTTTCTCCTTGCTTACTGCAATGTTCTGGAGACAAGAGGGGTCTAAGAAAGAATCAATCACTGTTTATTTTCAGGCTCACACATCATCTTTACTTCCAAGCAGGTGGTAAGGTCAAATTACAACTGAGCAAAAGAGGGCTGAAGGGAGGAAGTAGGGGAAAAAAAAGAGAGAGACTCACTTCAGTAACCCAATGAAAGGATTAAAATGGTACCTGATTCATAAAGTGAGAAACATGGCCATCTGGAGGAGGGGAAATCACAGCCAACCTCTCAAATCCAGAGGACGTGGGAAAAAAAGTATTTCAAACATGCCTAACAAACAGGAATTGCTTTTGTCTGCTCTAAAAGCAGCAGTGCTTTGGCCACCAACGTGACCAGCAGTTACAAAAGGAGAAATCTCAAAAACAAAGCGCTGAACTATGCCATGTCAAAAGGCTGCTGTCCCACGCCAGCAATATTCAGAGCTGGGCTGTGCTGCAAGTTTCCATTCATAGTCACTGCTCACAGGACAATACAAAAGCCACTGCCTTACCATGTACGCAGAGAGAGAGACAATAGCACTCATAAAACCCCGCATAAAGCTTTTTAGAGAGATTTTGAGTTCCATATCTGACCTGATCAGTCTCTTAAAGTCAGGCTCTAACAAGCCATGCAGTTTGCTGGTACACTACTGCTTTAGTACTAACCCTCTCAATTAACCATCCCTGCATGTTTGATACATGCTACTCCCACCATCTTCATCCTTTATGTGTACATGATACAAAACTTTTGGTATGAGGTACCATGCCTGTATGGGAACCAGCAAAAATCACCCTCACCTTATCTTGAATATTTGGACTTTTCATGGGTCTGTTTTTGCTCGGCCTTTTCACAGCATGGCTAGTGGCCAAGAAAACTGCCTGACCATAGCAGCTGGGCCTGATGAGTCAGGGCACATGAATGCCATCTAACTAATCCCCTTCCACCTGTGTGCAGGGAGTGCTGGCTGTTCATCTGAACACGACCAGGACCAGCAGTGCCCTACAGAGCAAAACTTGGGCACCAAGGTCAGACCTGCTCACTTCCCAGCAACCTTCAGCAAGAAGAAAAAGAAGAAAAAATAATTATTATTTTTTAAAAAAACCTCAATGACCAAACAAAAACTTGACTTTTCAAGTGGCAGGTGAAGAAGTGCAGCCATCAGAGCACAAAGTGAGTTGCGACAGCATGGCACATAATGTGATATAAATTGAGCATGCACTAGAGCCTTCACCAGCTTTCCTCTTCGCAGAGCCCACAACTTTTGAGTTTGCTAAAATAATAACCACCCTGACGTTAATGCAGTCACTGATGCTAAATAAAGCCAAGCAAAGTTGCGCCGCTTTGATCAGCCTTTTCATAAACGCAGTATAAATAATATTGCTGCTTTTCCATATCTTAAGAGGCTTTTACATTTGGAAAGTGTTACGGGGGCTCGCTGGAGATGTAAGTAGTGTTTTGTTTCTTTTTCCCTCTCGTGCTTTTTTTTTCCTTGATGTTTTTCAAACTGCAGACAGAAAAGTTAAACAACCCACTCCCAATGATCCAAACAATGTGTTTACATAAGGGTTTAATAAAATGAAAAACCGAGTTACTACACACTGACATATTCTGTGCTCCGGCCAAGTGTCTCAGCAGCCTATTGTCCGCAGAGAAACAGACCCGAGCTATAGCATTTCTGTCCAAAGTTTTGGATTTTTAAAGCAGAACACAAAGAAAAAAATGCACACCCAGTTCAACAGCAGAAGTCCCTGTCTGGAAGAGCCTTGCTGGCCTTCTGTGGAGACCTGTGGTCGTCTGAAGCAAACCAGGGTTTATGTTTGTTCACGTCAGCACTGCTACTTCCCCAGCAGCAGCATGAAGACATTGGTGGACCGCTTCTGCAGCCTCCAGGTTCTTTCTACATGCTCCCCTATCCATTGCGCATGAGGATGCAGAAGAAGCTCACAAAGCACAACTCACGCAGCCCTAGGGGTTGATAGAGATGCTGGTGGAGCAGGACCACCATGCACATCTGCTCCCAGCAACTCGGCTTCTTCCAAAATGCCAATCCCTGGAGATGCCATCTCAGGTCCTCCAGCCATGCCCCTCCCACTGCTCCTTCACAGCCTCTACACAGCTGTTCACAAACCCCTAGACACTCAATTAGCATTGAAAAACCTGAGCAAAGTATCAACTTCCAGTTTGGCATCTCAGAGGCAGATGAGGACATGCATGGTTTATGCTGAGGGGGGTTATCACTGTGCTACGCGGTAGCCCAACTCTGATTCATCTTGTTAAAGTCATTTCTGCCAATTAGCGCAAAACCATTTCCTTCTGTGACAATTAATACTTACAGAAGTTATCCATCCAGCTCACAATGCTCTACAGGCATCCTTAAATCCTTATCTCCCAAGGCACAGGAAGAAGCTGCTTTCACCAAGGTGGTATTTTAAAATCCTATCACATAGAGAAAGTAAGCTTAATCACAACACAAGGACGCTTTAGGGTTACCATGACTAAATGTATCAGCCTTTACCAGTGAGTGCTGGATGGAGCCTCTGACATTACTTCTTGCTTCGATCCCCCCAGCATCCCTACATCAAACACGGGCTACTTGTCCAAAGGGAACCAAAGGAGCACCAAAGTCAGAATCAGACTGATCACTGATGTTATCATTGCTCCAAAAGGGCAAGAAACTGAAGGAGCTCCCCCATATCATCTGAGTGGTATTTGGCTAACACCTTAGAACACACAAAGTTAAATGCAGAGGCACACAGAAAGAAAGGGTCTGAAAGAAACCCACAAAGCATACAAAGTCACTGCATCCAGACTGAATCCGGGGCAGTCACAGCACTGCTGGGCTCTCTGATCCCAGAGCAGCTCCACCACCCATTCTGCTAAAGAAAACTCTCACAGGAGCAAACTACTGGAGGCCTACACCCCTGATAGCTGCCTGAATTGCCTTCTGAGACCTTGCTTCACCCCACACTTGTGAGGAACAATTCCTTCTTAATGCAAGTCCCGAGAGAGTTTCTCCTGGAGAATGATTTCCTATTGTCAGGCCTCAAACAATGCTAGTTTTATTATTTTATTTTTTTCCCCGACAAAAGCTTTATAATCCTCTGCTTTTTCATGAGACTAGAAACCACTATATGACAGCTTTAAACTTTCCTTCCTTTAAACCCAGCACTCGTGCCTCAGCTATAATCCTCCTATTGGAAAGATCTGTTTGCAAGTCCCTGCCTCCAGGCAGCAACATCACAGCAGCGATTAGGGCCCACAAAATCCAACCAAACAGCCTCATCTTTCAGCTCAACGGCCACGAGTTTAATTTGATGGGAGGAACAGCAAGGAAGTTAAGTGACAATTTGCAGTTACAAACTGCTCCCAAGCCACGCCATTCCCAGGTTCTTCCTCTGCAGCTCCGGAGTCCTTTGAACTCCGAGGATGGCACATCTGACAGCACCAAAGGCACTTTGACGTCTGTGTCCCATTTTTATCCACCCCCCCGCTCCCCACGCACAGGGGCTTCTGAGACCTTTTGGACTTTTTGATCGTCCTCTGGCTCTGCCCGGCTTTTCCTCCTCCTTCCAGTTTTATCCACAAATGTTCAGTAACTACAGGGACTGGCTCAAATGCTTTGACATACTATGAACAGCGCCTGTATAGCTCAAAATGGCAGAATTTTATCATTACAACAGTTGAAATTTAGCTCTAATTCTGCAAAATCAGAACATGAATTAAAGATGGATTAGCCTTCTGCTCCAGGAAAAAAAACAAAAAGAAGATACTCAGTGATGAAGCAGTCAACACATTTTGCAACAGTGAAATCACAACCCTCTCCTTTTCTGAAAACTGCAGTGAAGTCAGAGAAACTGCCACTGTCCAGAACAAATCAATGACACACCCTGCAATCAGGCATACCCATGAAGAGCAGAGCTTTGGTCAGCTTGCCACAGGCGTACAGCAAAGCTGCAAAGTTCAGCTCAGGATCCCATTAGTCCCAGCTATGCTTCAGGTCTGCCTTTCTCCCCCAGAATGCAGCTGCTATGGAGAGGTGCAGGGATGTGCCAAGGACCCCCATCATTTTCAGTACATTCAAACATGGCTTTCCAGGTCCTTTCCCTCCTACTTCCTTGCATAGCCAGGCATCAGGGATTCTCTGTGTTGGAGGACTGTGATATTACCAAGCTGTACCCTCAGCTTGCAAAACCACCATACGTGGGAAGCAAAAAAAAAAAAATAATCCCCTGCATCCAATCTCTTAAAATTATGGTCTGGCAGTAGTACTGGCTTCTTTTTTTTCCTCTCTCACTCTTTTTTCTTCCTGAGCTGCTGATCTGCACTGAGCCTCTTTCCCTCAGAAAACAGTAAGTGGAGAGGGAGAAGACAGCATTCCTTAAGAAAAACAAAACAAACAAACAAAGAAGTCTGGAATGAGCATGAGACACAGCAAGGCAGTTTGTCTGAAAGCTCTCTCCCAATACATATAATATGGGAGCCAGCATCACTTTAACAGCACTGCCCATTTGGGACCACGTCCTAAAAACTGGGGGACGTTTTTGCTTTTTTGTTTGTACTTCTGTCCTTGCTCAAAACTCTCATTTTTTTTTTCCTTTACAAGGCAGGAAGGCTGACTCTGTATTGCTGACCCTACCTCATTCTTAACTACAAGGCTGACAGCTGCATCCCTCGTTGAATCTCTTCCAGATGTGGGAGCAGGCCATGCTAGCATCACACAGGATGAACTCCCCCACTCTAGCAATCCATTGTGCTAATTAATAATCTGTCTTCAGAACAGACAGTAATCAATGAAAGCTAATAAACATACAGAAGCCCCATATATCACATAAATTGTCATATTGATGTGGTGAAAGGGCTTCTGATGACGCAAACAGGAGCTGAAAACACTGAGATACAGCGATCGCAGACACACCTACGTTGCAGGCTGAATGTCCAAGATGACTTCTTATGTTCCAAAAGCAATTGTACAGGCTTGCTCCCAGTGTAATTAACTCTGCTCTTCTAGCCACTAATTAGCAAGAAAGCAAACTTAGTGTTATATCACATAAATGGGATTTGAATTGCACTGACTGCAAAGGGCCACGGTACTATAGCTCGTGCCAGGTCAACATAAAAGAGCTGCATGGATATCTATACACTAGTCTCTTATGTATGGTATAAATCCAGCGTGAATGTGTGTGACAGCTAACAAAAGTCCATTCCTGAACTGCATCATGTTGGAAAGGGAGATGACCCTAGCATGCACAGACCTAGTGCCAGGTCAGCCCCCTTGCACTCAGATGGGTTTACCATGGGCTTCACATGAGGATTCCTACATCTACCACATTATTTTGGCAGCACAAAGAACAGCAGTGCCAGACGGGGGCTCTAGATGCTGTAGGAATGACAGAAACGCAAGTGGTTACGCTCAACAACCCACCCACCACTGCTCAAAACAGTGCTCTGCTGACAGTGCTGTTTATTCTGAACAGACATGGAAAAATCCGACCGACATACTTTATTCATGGCCTCTGCTTGACCGGACCAAAGATCTCAGCTAAGAACTAAGGAATCTGAGCCTCAATTTTCAAGTGTCAGAGAGCAACCCAAGCATTGTATGGGTGCTCTTTTTTCATACATCTTCATTTAACTAGTCTCTTGTGCACAGGTTCACCCATCTCATACAGTAAATTTAGCTGAAAATGAAGATAGTAAAGACCTAGTTAAATCCATTTCCAAAGACAGTGTCTGTTGGGAAGTGCTTCAGGCCTGGAGAAGGAAAGAGTAAAGGCGTCCTCGCTCTTCCCCATTCCTGTATCACAGACTTCAAGGCAAAAATTCAAGCAGGAAGAGATGCCTGGAATTTCTTTACCTCCAAAGTGAAGGATTAAGGCAAACATTATAATAGGAGGAGATGTCTGGAATTTCTTTAACCTCAAAGCTAAGGACTATTTGCAGCACCTTCAAACACTGCTTCTTGGATCACATTCATTAAGCATTGCTGCAGAAAGCTCCTCAGAGGTGCAAGTGCTTTGGGTCAGCTCCTTGTCAAGTCACCTACGGCACCTACACCCAGCAACTGCAAAACACCCTTCAGATAAGGTGCAAGGGCTGATTTAAAAGCTTCTCTCAAACAAAGGGCATGCAATGAATGCAGGAGCAAGGAAGTGATTAGTATTGCTGAAGAGATGTTGCCATTTCACATCTGAAATCTCCAGCTTAATATTTGATTGCCCAATTAGGCCAAGGCAGCTTCAGTAGAAGCATACTTTGTGCTCATACTCTAAACTTCCAGTACAGGTAACTAAATCCAACACTTAAAAAAATTTCCTGTACTTTGAGCTATAAGTATAATCACAGTACATCTGGCATTTAAATGAAATAACCATTAGCACAGGAAACCCTAGCATAAAAGTACTGGGCTACGCAAAGACAGATGAATATGGAGAAGCAGCATGGGACTGGATTTAATGCCATGTTTACCAGGGATTTGCTGTGCTGAGAAATGCAGAGAACTTCCTGTCGCAGGCTGAGCTCAGTTACAGGATTAAAAATACAGGCTATGACTAAAACTGGAGATTTAATTATCTGGCTTAATTGGACAAGGAGGAAAAACAGCTCCAATATAGGCTGTGTGCTCCAAGAAGACAGCAGACTACTTTCATAAAAGCTAAGACACCTGCAGAGCTGTTACGAGTTGAAGGGTTTTTCATATTGCCCATTAAGAAAATGCAGGTATCCATTTGTTAACTAGAGCAGTAGAAATGGTCACTGGAGTTTAGAAGGAGAAACACGTTACTTGAGATGAATTGGATTATGCTATACCAAGCCTACAGATTAGCATGAATTAGCCTCTACTGACAGCAAGTTCTGGCAACGCTCCGACCCACAACCAGTGAACAACTCCATAAAATTTCAAGTCATGTTCACAATTATTAACCAAATCACATACACAACTGGCACTGGCAGACACTAACCAATCGTACAAAAATTATCCTCCTCAAAGCAGGCATTATGCCCAACCCTACCACTGACTCATGAAATGCCCTGCAGCAGGTCATTTGATGTCTTTGTGCCTCAATAAAATAAGAATAATACTTTCTCGCCTTCATACTAATTGCCACTTAAGATCTATAGATGAGAAAAGTTATGGAAGTGATTACTAATAAATCACGTCATGACATTCCAAGGCCTAATTCGCTTTACATGTCACTCAGTGGTGAGTAACAGCAGTTTCCTCTCTGTGAAGTGTAATCCAATTTGTTGTGGCTATTTTTACAACAGCCGTACTTACTTTCATGGGCCTGTAGGTTTCCTTTGATGTCCCTCTGATCACTGCACACCATTACAACAAGCCCATACCTTGGGTCCCCACCACTGAGATGGACTGTCACCCATGCTGCTGCAGGTTTCACTGGTCCCTGTGCTGGGAAGAGAAGGGAGCATACATCCCACATGTCTGTGGGCTTTCTGATGGCCCTGGAGCCACAGGGAGGTAAGAAACAAGTATTTCATCAGCAAACAGGGCTCGGCTAGCATTCCTTATTTATCCACATGCTAAACTGGATTACCTAAAGCTTGACACATCACCATGCCCCACACAGGTCACCAGCATTATTATCCCTGTTGTGCCATGGAGAAACCTGTAATGAGATTAATATGATTGCCCAGGGCCATAAAGCAAATCCAGGGATGAGCTAAGGGCAGAGACAGGATCAGGACAGCCTCCATCAGTGTTGTGCTTGGCTGTGCTTTCACACCCCCAGCCATGCGCCAGCACCAGGGTGCATGGAGCAACTCTATCAGCAAATGAAGGAAGTGATGCAACTGAACAGCGACCTCGGGGTGAGTGTCACAAGGAGGACCGTGGCATTTCACCCACAACCTGTCTGACTATGTGGGCACACAAATAGTACTGAAAAGTATTTTATTTTCTAAGGCTCTTTCTTCAGGAGAAACTCCATGTGCCAATCTGTTCCTAAACTCCTACAAGAAAATATTAAGTGTGCAAACAGGCCGGAGTATTGCCTCAGACAAACATGTGTTCAGCAACCTGTTGTGCTTGCAAGGATGAATCACTGCCTCCTGCAAGCTGTAATTTACTGGGAGGACACCAACCAGCTCTGTGTGGTAGGCAGGTGAAACCAATGCCTCCCCACTTAATTGATTGTTTTTCTTCAAACTCAAACTTGGTGGACTGGGAGGATCTCCCATGTGCTACCAAACCCAGAGGACAGATTTAGTAACAAGTTCCTGACAAAGACATCACCCAGAGAGAAAAAGACACCTTTCCTTAAATTCAAAACCTTTGGCTCACTCTCATTTTCAACTGATTCAGAAGACCCGAGTCTTAAGAAAAAAGATCTTGTCTTGGCCAAGAAAACCTTTATTGTCAAAGGTTTCAACACGACTTGGGGAATAGTTAGTCAGATCATGTGCAACAAAGGAACATTAACAGGTAATTAATAGGATGCATTCAAGCTTTCCTCTCATTAAAAAAAAAAAGCTAAATTTATACTACAAAGCCGAAAACATTTGGATTCAGGCTTTAACAATGCCCTCATTACTCATAAGCAAGTGCCCTAACCACAGAAAGTTGGGCATCATCTCCTCTGACTTCCTCTGACTACATTTTTTTAATAGAAGAGTGGCCACAAGAGCTCACTAACATGCAGACTCTGTAGTGCATTCATGCATGACCAGTTGGCACACCCAGCGATCACCTCCTCAGTCAGACCTGCAGGAAATTCAGTCTAAGAACACACAGTTCAGGAATTACAAAAACAGGTGCAGGCATGAGATCAGCGCTCAAGGTCCCCAATGAGACCATGAGGCCATCAACACCAAGCGCCTGCTGCAGAGCAGTTCCAACGCCTTGGGAAGCACCGAGCTTATTCAGGGTACACAGGCAAGTTATAATGTAAAACATGCCCAGTGCTAGGACAGGACATCTCTATGCTGGCAGAGCATAAAAGCACATCTTGCTGCTCACATGTGTCTTCATGTGACTCTCACTTAAATGAAGCACTTTCATGGATAGGGGAGCAGGGAACACTGTGTCTTATTTCACAGACTGTGGAAGTGATCAAAAGCATTTCCCTATTTTAATTTCTGCATCTTGTTAATCTGCCATGAAGAATCAGGTACTGCAAAGCTGAGAGCAACATAGACATCTGAACTGCTTATGGTAGTAGAAGAGAAGTAAAGGAGAAACAGCTCCCACCCTAAAAGCTTGGTCCAAGCAAATACACATTTCAAATGTCATTCAAGAAGGTCTACAGCCTCCTTTTAGACACAAGGTCAGACAAAATGGAAAGAACTGCCATTTCAGACCGAATAACCTCTATTCTTGCATACCCTATAATTTCTATCCTTTTCTCCTCACAATTTTTCTGCGTTCCTGCTACTGGTTGAAACATCAGAAATAACCAGAATATTTAGGACAATTCAGCTGAGATCAGCCAATTTATTGTATTCTCAGAGGTAGAGGAATCACTGCACAACAGAAAATTCAGAGATGCTGTCTGTCAGAGATGTCGTCTGTCAAAGGCACTTTGACCATACTTACAGTACCGTATCAACATAATGGTTTTCTCCAGTTCTTCCCAGTCAATGGAAATCCATGTTCCTGTTACAACACAATGTCACTTAACGTAAGTACACACCGTTCACTTCACCATCACCACACAATTAAGGAAATTAAAGCACAAAGGAGAGTGGAGGAAAGAAGTCTCCAAAAACCATGTTGTCCAGACAGTAGGAAAGACTGAAAATACTGTCTCATGTATTTGGACCCGAGCCTTTCTGAATAAATTAGCATTCAGCCAGTGAGGACACATGGAAGGAAACTTTACCAAGTGCCAAAAACGACTTGTCTGAAAAGAATTCAGTAAATAGATTCCAGCGTCTGACAAGCATAAGCTGCACTGAATATTATCAGAGACGGCAGTACTTCTTAATCACATGGACTGCATTTTTAACTGGTAGCTCCTACCAGTTAAAGTCCAAAAGACAATCTGAAGGGTCTCTCCAAGGAGAGGCAGAAACGGCCAGTGTGACAGATGCTGCTGGATCAGGGTACTCAGAACTCATTGCATGAACCTTATCAATGTGTTATTTATTTTCACAGACTCGTCCCAGATTGTATTTATGGCACAAGGGCTAAGATCAAGAGCATTTCTTTCAAGAAATGAGGCTAATGAGGGCAATTAACCCAACTCCAAAATATACAAGCTGTGCAGATAAGAAGTCTCATTTGAATTTTGCTATTCTCGCAAAAAGCAGATGGATTGATCTGACTGGTTTCATGGGACTTTTGCCTTGCTGTAAAAGATTAATGCTCTCTCCCTTTAGCTACAGATCAAAAACCAGGCCAGCGGGTGAACATGAAAGCCTCAGGATCCTAAGAAAGGACTTGCAATAGAAGCTTGCCCCTTGTCCAGATCTCCAGGAGGTGTAAGGGTGGCCAAACGATAGGAATTAGTACACTTGTGTTTTACTGAGTACTCTCTCCAGTAGGTCATTGCTATGGACCAACACGATGCTCTCCAACAAGAAGAAGCTATGAGGGCAACTGTCAGTGCCAAGAGAGGAAGCCACTGGTACGCACGGTCCCGAAGCAAGGCCAGATCTGGACAAAAGCATATGAAGAGGAGCCAGAGCCCCAGAGTTCTGACATCACCATACTCCTCGGAGGAGACCAGATGCGGTCATCACCGTGCTCAGGGCATACCTGGAGGATGTACAAACCCTTCACTCCCCTCCACAGACCTTCCCACGGCCTTCTCCCTGTTCCCCCCAGGAGGCATGGCCCAAGTTGCAGAGATGCTCTTTCTTGAGGCAGCTGCTCCCTCCGAAGATGACACAGACAGCAGTTCCAGATGAATTCAGGTCTGTAGACAGTTCAGGCCTCTCTCTGGCCTACTCCTTGATTTTTGCTTCTTCTGCAAAACAGTTGGCAGCTGCAAAATAGGATTCCCCATAGCAGCATATGCACCATGTACTCATCACGGGTCTCAAGGAAACAGTTACCTCCCATGTGCAAAGCAGTGCAAAGGAACAAGGCAAGGAGATCCTGACCCCAAACTATGGATTAAGACCTGCAGCTATGAGTTCTCCTAGAAGAACATATTCTCCACTGTAATAAGGAGTAGAAAACATGAATAACGGAATACTTCATTTCTTCGAGTGGATGAAAAAAAGAGTTGGGAATACTACTTATGATCAATAATGGCTGGAATTTATTCCATTTGGTTAACATCTGTTAACTAAACAGGTGTTATATGGACAGGGCCTCCATCATGGCATCAACCCACAGCAAGAGAGAAGGGAAGCCAAAAAATCACAGCATGGATCATATGATTTTTGTTCCTAAGTGATTCACCCCAGCTAAAGGCTGTTGCTGGAGACACGAGGCAGGCTGCGTGGATCATCCCTACAAGCTACTTAGTTAAAGCTCCCTTGCCTGCACACACATACATTTGGAGTGGTTTCTCTTGAGTATTTGCTAAGTGGCCCTATATCCACACTCTTATGGGAGACTCCACAGGCTGTGGTTTCACTGCCAAAGCCTTCTCTAACAAAAACAGCAAAAAGCCTACCCACTTAAACATTTATGGATTACCGCCAGGAGCAGAGCCCTATAGCCATTTGAAACATTTAAGCAAATACCTGTGATGAGCGTGGTGCTTTCCAGATACTCACAAGTAGGAAAGTCCCAGCTCCAGATGTTCAGCAGCTGTGGGAGCACCCAGGAGCCAGGGCAAAGACACAGAAAAAGGCACAACATAGAAACCACCCCGGTGAGATGGGCTGCAGCAAAACTGAGCTGAGACAAACAGTCGTTATGTAGAAAAAGAACTCAAGCTAATTTCTTAAAATTAGCTTCTAGGCATCACCCTGCCAAGCTCTCACCAGCCTCCTTATTGCTTACACCTACCTGCTCCTGGTGAGATCTACTATTTCTTCCATTGCTGCAAGTCACCTACAGTGTGCAGGAGTAAGGAAGGGAGGCACACCTGTGCTACTGATTGTCTCCTCCAGTTAAAGAAACCCAGCAACCCACTCCTCCACAAATTTCAAAGACTCACAGCACCCAGAGGAACCTCATATCCTATATCACGAGACAGAAACCTCTCTAAACCCACTGACTGTAGAGAAGGTATCCAAAAGCCTCATTTGCTAACAAATTCTGGCATTTCATGGGAGGCAGCAAATGGCATGCTCCCGAAGTCTCCTTTCTCTGCTCTCAATACTCTTTCAAAATGCATCCATAGAGTTAAATTAATGCGGATGGTTTTTTAAACTGGCCTTAAAATGCTTTCACTGCACATGGAAAAAGGAATCTATCGTGTGGAATTCCTGCAGCTTAAAAGATATTTTAAACAGAACAATACAGACTGTAATGGTCTTTACTATTTGGATGGTAATTCCATCCAGAGGTCCCAATGAGGCAAGAGATCCCTGTTAAGCACACAGCTGGCCATGCACGTGCATCTGCTCCTCACACACCAACTCATAGCTGCCTCCCCACAACAAGCTGCCAGTCAATGCACACTTGCATGGGGACACGATGGCAAGAGACACGAACGCCAGCATTAGGTGCATTGCTTGTGCTCAGGAGCCCTTGTATAACAATGCATATTTAACCACTTAGAAGTGGTCATCTATTTTCCTTAATTTATAGCCCTAATATTGAATTTTTTGTTTTGAAAATGTTTTGTAAATAGTAAATGTTTTGAAAGGGGATTGCCAGAGTTATTTGCTGCAGCTTCGGTTTGTGGAAGCAACCTCAGATGTTCAAGCTTGAAACAGCTGAAATCCCAGTACCAAACCCACTGCCATTCCCAGGGTACACTGTCACCGTTCCTGCATTTCCCACTGCTAAAAGACAAGGGGACAGACTCCTTCTGTACATGCAGAACATTGGGTTGAGTGGAGGAGTGGAGTGGTTACCAGACTCCTCAGGGCCACCAGCACCACCAGGGATTCAGCAAAGGGAGGGTGCAGACAACTCTCTCTCAATGGCCAGACCGTAAAAACCCAGACTGAGCCAGGCCTTTTTACAGTTAAAGCATCCCACAATCATTTTCCCTATCCCCACCAGAAAGGATGCTGACTGGCCCACCCTTGGGGGCCTTTTTCCATTCCACAAGTGTCCAAATGCATGCAATGCCTTTCATATTTTCTCTCTCTCTGTACTCTGTCCATTCAAAGTCCTCCTCTCAGCTCATTTCTTACGCGACACCCAGAGGTTATAAATCTACAGAACTCCCCCAAAGACTACAGTTTCACAAACAATCACATCCCAGTCATTTCCTCTCTGGAGTTCTCTGTCGTATCCTGTTTACTCTGCATCTATCTCGTTTGGATCACAAACTCTTCAGAACAAGGACTTTTCACATTTTG
The DNA here is from genome assembly GCA_002909625.1 of Bambusicola thoracicus. NCBI lineage: Eukaryota > Metazoa > Chordata > Aves > Galliformes > Phasianidae > Bambusicola > Bambusicola thoracicus. Next base: position 14,239 of record PPHD01000225.1, on the reverse strand, counting down.
CGTCTACGCTGCTAGACGCATTCAGCTGGTGCTACCCAACTCAGAGCCGTTACGGTCAGAGGAGACCTCTGCAATTATCTAGTCTGGCCTTTTGCGCAATGCTCAACCAACTTCGGCAAACAACTTCTGCATTCGTTAAGATCCTGACAATCCCAGAAGAAGTGTGTTGCTAGCATAAAACCACAGCATTTTTATTCTGCATCTTCTCCCAGCTTAGCTGCATATTTAGTGTCTTTTCTTTTGTATCCAAAGTCTGACATTCACATTTTAGGATGTTTTCCAAAACACACGCGTACCTTATTTCTGCAACCTCTGCACTGAAACCGCAGTTGGTAATTACTTACAACACTCTGCATTTGCCAGGTTCATATTTAATGTACCTGCCCCGAGATAAGATTTGCTCAAGAAAATGGAACTGTAATATAAACTGTAGACTTACAGTCCCGTTTTTAAGAAAGTACGTCTGTAAAAGATTAAAGGCCTGAAATGATTTGAGAATAGAGTGAAGGAAAAGAATGAGCTAATGGCATTTGTTGGTATGTAAGGTATTCTTGTGTTAAAAATTTATATATGAAAACCTGTCATGCACCCTGAATACCTGTATTAACTTTAATGTACAACGTGCTATAAAGTCATCTTCTTCTGAAGAAAAAAAAGATTAAATTCTTTTGAGCCAAGTATTAAAAGCATTCTTAAACCACTCATACGCAAAAGGAATTCTCACCAAAAAAAATCTGTTTCTCATCTGTCCAAAATTCTATTGGCTTCAGCTAAATTCAATCAATCAATACTCAAAGAATAAAAAATAAAATAAAAAAGCCCTATCCAGTTATAAATTTTTCTTTAACTACAATCATCTGGCAGTGCAGTACCACTGACCTAACTTCACGAGCATCTGTCAGCTGCTGATGGCCACGGTGCTGTCAGGAGCAGAGAACAGTGATTCTTCGCTCATTTACCAAGCGGAGGCCAAAAGTGACCGGCCACAAATCACACAGCAAGCACCACAATCCAGAGGGAAAATAAACAACCAACTAAAACGAATGGATATGAAGGCTAAGAACCTGTCCTACACCGTGCACCCACAGCTCAAGATACCGGAGCTGCAACAACTTTGCTCCATCACAACTAGAAGTTATTCACAGTATGCAGATTTCCCCATTTCTTCTGCCCATAGTGAAAGCCTCTGAATGTGGCATCACATGAAGCATTACACAAAGACAAAAGTGCTTCCACAATTTTCTTTTAATTGCCATGACAACTCTGTTTATTTGGATTTAAACATCATCTTGGGATGTTTATATGGCAAACAGCACAACGTAACAAGGCAGAATGGGACAGGAAGAGCCAGCGAAACGCTCGTGTGGGTAACTTTTGTACAAATCGAGTAATGCCAAGAAAAAAAACAAGAGCCAACAGCTATAATGAAAAGTACATGGGGATTAAGAACCAAACCAAAACAAACATTTCTCACCATCTCCCTTTTTTAGCAGGAGCAGCAATCATCTCCGCAGCTCCAGCGCTGGGAAACTGGAGAGGGCTCTACAACCCTGTCCAGCTGCGACCGCGCGTCCCCACCTGTGTTTGGAAGTGGGATTTTAATTTGCGTCATCACCGCCTTGCACGTGCATCTCCAGGGCTCACTGGAGGCATGCTGATTAAATGAAGATGTCCTGCACTGTCGGGTAACAATTGTGCTTCCGACTGTGCTCATAAATATCAATTATTAAACAGCTTCACAGGACACTGCCTGTGGTCGCACGTTTAAAACCTCCGTTTCCCTGCAAAGCTAGGCTAAAACAATGTAAGCACCACTCAGACTGTCACGGAACTCTATCACAGAATATAACTGGTACCCAGCTGTCTAATTAAAGCCAGGGATGCTGCATTGTTGGCCATCCCATAATTTCACAGAACACCTACAAGCACGCACAAACTCCAGTAAAATGCAAGTTAAAAGCTCACAAAGACCGAGTGTTGAGGACACGAGCAGGGCAGGAGGTGGTGGAGCGGAGAAGCCCATCAGTGACATCCCACAGCTGATCTCACCAGGCTGACGCTAGCCCCAAGCACCACAGTGCCCAAACCAACACAGATGCCAATGGGGAGGCAGCTCCACCAACTTCAGCCACTGTGCAGAAGCAACCTAATTTACCAACCTGTCATAGTTAAGAAGAACTGAGCAATTGTCTTCAGACACAACAAGCAACCGTTCAAAGCAAGACACTGAAATCAAGAGAGTAAGAACCTGCAGCTGATCTCATGGACTTCCCAGCAGCTTAGGACATGGTCTGGCTCCACCAGGAGTTTCCAGCACCCAGCTGGCCATGATGTGACCCAGCTGGCAGGCTCAGCACAGAGCAGATATAGTCACTGTGATGGGCTTTTCATAACACCTCAATTTTCAGGGTCAGCCTCAAGGTGCACAGATCCAGGACATTCATTACATTAAAGTTTCTTGGGCTGTGCTTACACGAAGACCATGTTCTTCTGCAGGACTGCCCCCAGTGCCCCCAGCTTCACATACTAGTTCTCCCACATAACTTCTCACCAAAGCATGCTGTCTACACTGAACACATGGTTTTACTACACAAACAGAACAACTTTATTCTCAGCTAAGGACCAATTTACCTGCAAATCTTCCAAAATTACTGTTACAAGGAGAACTACTTCCAGTTCAAAACTCCAAGGACAAAAAGATTTTTGTTCAGTTTTGGTTTCAAGAGAGAATTGGTGGAGCAAAGACTAGCTAATCAGCTATTTGCCTTAGGCACCCTCCTTCTGCAGGACTGGTTACTACAGGCTTCTAGTCTAGCTTCAACTTCTTCATGTTTCCAATGATGGGTGTCTATCTGTCCCACTCATACTGGTGGCTTCTATAGCTCTGAAAGAGATGAAGAACTATTTTGCAAGCACACCAGATTGGGAACACTGTGAGATGTTTGGTGAGGTCCAGACATCTGTGAATGCACTCTCCTACATGCTTATTACACAGGATTTAGACATGCAAAATATAGATGCCTCCATATAAATCCCACAGATGCAACCTGCTCCTGTAAAGGACAGGACAGGGAAAGGGGAGAAAAAAAGGAAGGGGAGAAAGAAGGGTCTATTCAGGGGATCCTCTCACCCTCCAGCAGAGAAGAATGGACTCCGGGTAATCTTCAAACAAGCCAACAAACATAAGCAGTCCCAAACTTGCAATTCCAGTAGCCTATGGGGACAGAGAGCACATCCTGCTCTGTGCAGATCACACACTATGGAAAAGCCCAGAGAACCCAGAGGCACAAAGCCCAGTCTCACAACTGCAAAGCCTTACTTGCTTAACTACCAACACAGAACCAGTTTTGTTAGGATTTAATGGTGAGACATGTCATACAGGCCAAAGGCAAATGTTTAAAAACAGCAGCAGGGTGGGGAATGTCTTTTTTTTTTTTTCTGGAACTGAAGTCTGCAGCAGCCTTTTTGACACAGAAAAATAAGTTTCCCCAGAAAGTAAGATGCGTAGAGGGTCTTCAAAACTAACATAACAGCTACAGGTGCATAAGAAACACCATTAACGTCCTAAGTATCTTTTGGGGACCGGTCAGACGTGGAGCAGCTATAAATCACAGCGGGCCCTTTCTAAGGGAAGCAACACTCTGGCTGCATCTGTGCAACAACTGCATAGAGGTCAGGCCTGCATGTTAAATCACTTCTCCAATGAATCACCCCAACAGTTTTGAGCACAGTGTATTTAGTTTCATTACCACCCCTGCAGAAACTGGTTAGTTAATCTCATTTAACCCTCTGTGCCAACATTTGTATAGTTTCCGTTGCTGCAGTGGAATCTGCAGATAACATGACCTGGCTCAGTGCTCCTCGTGCTCCCGGGATCAATTACCATTTCACACACCAGCGTTTCTTTACCAAGCCATGAATGTCCTCTAGCCTATCATAACCTCAGTCCCGTGCTTCAAGAGTCTGATCCTTGAAAATTAGCTACTTGGTAAGATTTACCGCAACAAAGAAGATCGTCCCACTCGCACTTTTGAGTATATCCATTCACAATCCCTGCCACTGCAGTGGCCACTCGATGGCATAAGTTATGTGATTAAAAAGAAAGCGATGGTAATTGTGCAGTAGCTGGTCTGTTAGCTCTCTTTGAAAATAATGAGCTCTCTTCCTCCTTACGTTCACTACAATATGTCTTTAGAAAGGTCTTACAGAGATTAATGTTCAATTGCTGTAAATGAGCTTAGCTTTATTTATTCTAAGAGAGGATCTGGCCCCAAAATCCCAATAAGCCATTGCTCCAGCATCCCTATTAGAAGAAAATCCTGTACTGGAGTTAAGACAGAACTTTGGCCTCGTGTCTTGCCTGTAAATTCAGCAACAGAGATTTGGCATACTTTCTATCAACAAGCCAGATCTAAGTGTGTACTTTAAATTAAGCTGAGACAAATTCAGTGTTTCTGCTGCTCATCTTCACCTTTGTTGCCTCTTCCCTGTGCATTCCAATGGGAACATTAACCTCACTCACGCTCAGGCTGACCGCCACAGGAAGCTCATTCATGGCAATGTCAGCATTTGCAATACCGGATCCATGAGCAGCAGTTCTGCAGCAGACCCACCTGGGTCCATGCAGCACCCCAGGTAGTGGAGAAGCAAACGCTGTCACAAGGAGGAAGACCTCAGGGAGAACATTGTGTTCCTAAAAACCACTGTGATTTCAGGCATCTGTTCTGAAAGTGCAAGTGCTGTGAAGTGACAACATGCGAGCCACAACCACATGTTAAGAGAGTTTGTTTTATATCACGGGGTCACAAGAAGAGCCCATTATAACTCTGGTTAACATTCCCAGGCTGGTATGCAGCGACGCAGCCCACACAACGCCTCAGCCGTGGTAGCGAGGTCTTGAAAGCCAGGTTCAATGGATATGAGGAAAGAAGACAGAATCAAAATGAAGGACGGGGCCAGAGGTCTCTCGCAGACTGGCGCAATCCTCCCCACCCGCCTCTCCTCTTCCCATCACCATTTACGCCCCAGCTGCATCCAGGCGGCGGGACAAAATCTGGCTCACTGCTTGGGAAGGATTTTTTGCACAAGCTTCACGGTTCAGCAGATCTAAGGCTGTGGCTCAAAGCTTCTTATGCTGGCCACCCAGCATACAAGTGTTCCCTTAAATAACCCCTGCTAGAACTGGGGCTTCCACACCTTCATGGAAAGTATTTGGATCTCAAACAGAACATTTTCTTAAGTAAGCTCTAAAAAGACTCCACCACACAGCTTAAATGGATTGGCTTTTATGGATCCAAGAGCCAAAAAATAAATAACTAAATAAATATGGCACTCAAAACCATAAAATAATAATCTACCTATTAATATGGCTGCCCTGTGACTTCAGCAGAGATTCCATGAACCCCCTGGCACCCGCTCAGCAAAGATGTGCAGATTAGTGAAAGGAAGCAGATGCCAGACATGAAGGAAAATCCTCCCTTCAGATCATTCTTTAGCAGGAAAAAAACAATCAGTTGAAGACAGACTCCTTCTCCACATATTAACACAAGTGTCCCTTCAAGTACTCACACTCAGAGCAAATTGTCACATATGAATTTTTACAGCTGAACAGCAAATGCTGTTCATTTTCAAATCAATGTAGCCCGGGCACTCACTGCTTCAGCTGAGTATCTTGCAGATGCCACTGAGTTTCCAGTCTCCTGCAGAGCTCTCAGGACAGGGTTGTTGGCTCACTTGCTAAAATTCTCCAGGTAAGCTTTAAAGCTACTGAACAAAGGCAATGTAGCAGTAGAGAACAGATACGGAGTATCCTATGGCCTTCCTCAAACACTGATTTAAGTGATCATCCTACACGAACAGCCTTCTTCCTCAGACATACACATGAACGTTCTTGAAATGTATAAAGCTAATGCCCTAGATCTGTCACAGTCCCCATTAATAATTCAGATTATTGGCCATTTCACGCACATACAATGAATGCTTCCAAAATTAGCTTTTCTTCTTTCTTTCTTTTTTTCCCTCTTACTCCTCCAAATGACCCACTTGCTGTATTTGCTATTTGTAGAAAAAGCTGTATGCTTACCCAAAGCTCTGGGAGACCCTGGAGCACCTCTCCCAGCTGGAGCTGTGCTTGGATGAGGCCCACAGAGATTATCTATTCTGGTCTTTTGGCACTAGCAGCTGAGCAGTGGACACAGAAAGCTTTCTAAGACCATTTCTGCCAGGGAGCACACTCTGATAAGCAAGTGAGACAGTGACAATACTATTTCAGTAATGTCTGCAGCACTTAATGCTGACAGAGTTGATATTTTTCAGCTCTGGTCATTCCTACAGCTAGTAAGAATATAAACAAGAATTGCCATCTTCACTTCACATTGAAATCACCAGCTTCACATATCTATAATTTTTCATTAATTTTTTTGAAATGAAGAAAAACCTCCTGTAGGAACTGTTAAACACTGATAACAGACCAGAATACAAAGCTATTTTCCACCCACCAAGAAGAAATATTTACCATCACCACTCATGCATTGCACATGCATGCTCCCTGCCAGCACCCTGCACATGCAGAGCTTGCCCGCAGTCCAGATCTGCAGTCCATCCTGTTTACTACTTAGGGCACACATTAAAGCCAAACCAAGCTCCACCTCCCAAAATCCAGAAGAAAAGCAGCTTGTGCAGATGTTGAAATTCTGGTGAGAAAGACAAACGATAAACAAATTTCCTAAAAGATGTGCCTTGGGACAGTGTTATCCAACAATTTCACTAATTCCCTTGGTAGGGAAAGTAGAAGAGTGCAAATGGAATCTGCAGAAAACAGACTGCTGGGAAAGTTGTCAACTCAAGAGGATGCACAGAAGTTTATTCAGAACATCTGAGGACTAAAACAACTGACGGGGGCACAGCTTAAGATCAAGCCAAGTGTAGTCATGCACTCTGGGATTAAAGAAATGTGTTCTGCAGCTTCTGAGCTCAACAGCAGTTGGAAATTACATAGAATGACTTGGGTGCTCATGGCAAGACCGTAAAAAAGCCACATGTTGCCTGAGGTCTCAGTGAGACACAGGAAAACAGACAAGACAATAGTAAGAGCTTAGCTGGAACAACACGATTTCAGGTTACTGAGTTCAGGAAAGGTTAAGTGAAAGTGGAATAGGGCAAGAAAAGTTCAGTAAAATAACCTCCCTCATAAGACAAAACGACAAAATGAAATTGGCTTTGATACTGGATGAAAAGGAAGGCTCTCTTTGGATGAGAAAGGGAAAGATAGGGCAATGTAAACCAACCACAAAGAGGTTTAGGCTGGAATTTGAAAAAAGGCTTGTGCTCATAATATAATGCATGTTGAGAAGAGCTTGCCAAAAGGAAAAATAAGGCAGGAGGTTGATTGTCCAGTGCAAGAAAACTGAATGAGATAGCCGAAATCAAGGCCAGTCATGCAGGATGTCCAAAGCCAATGCTGGTAACACAGATCCTCATCACATACAGCCCACAAGCCCACTAACCAAGGTGTGTGAGCTGCACTGCTACCCCAAGGCCTGCTAGACCATCCCTCACCTGCAGCCAGGTCTTGTGCCATTGCTGGAGGGGCATGATGCTGAAGGTGTACAGAGAGCTCAGATACACACTACTGATAGACACCAAAAGCTGTTTCACACATAGGCTGGTTTCCTGAGTTAGTGCGCAGTGAAAAAGGGAAGACATTTCCTCAGAAAACCTAAGGTTTGCTCTAACCAAGTCCAAGAAACAGAGGCTGTAAGAAGCACGTCAGTTGACCTGAAATGGTTAGGGACAGAAGAAAAACTCTGCTAAAAGCAAGGAGATGGATGAGGCTTGGAGGGAAGAGATGAGATAGGCCCTGCTGAAGGCTTCAGAAATCAACACTGTGATAGCAAGCAATTAACTCTCACAGCTGAATTCCCTCACTGTTACACAGTATTATACAATAAAATTAACAGTGCAGGCAGGTGCAAAGGGCCATTTACAATCTTGCTCTTCCAAATTAAACTCTGTTCCAATGGAAAAGCATGAAGTTAAAAAGGTGAAGAAGGGAGAGGAGAAGGAAAACATAGCGGCTAATTAATGTCGATCACTATAAAAACCCATGACTGATGCTTTTGACATGACTATTCAAGACAGATCTTCTGCAGACATTCAAAGGAGCATGAGAAGGGTGCCAGAGTGCTGCATCAAAGTGGGATAAGCAGAGATTGCCTGCATATCTACACAATGCAAAAATATTTTGCTCAGATATTTATACAGACTGCTCTGAAAGTAATGCTTCCTATTTATTTCCATGGAAACTACAACAGATACAAAGAGCATAGTAACACTTTTTTACCTACATAATGCTGTCTTTCAACACAGTCACCACCATTACCTCTGTATTTTCACTAGCAAGGAACCAGAGCCAGCATGCCACACATAAAAGTCTGCACCAGTAGAGGTGATCCACTGTTCCACAACTGCTATGATGGTCTCATTGCTGAAACATACCACTCACCACCTCACTGTGTTCACAGAATCAAAGGGGTTGTAAGGGATATCAAGAGACTATCAAGTCCAACCCCATAGTTAAAGCAGGCACCTACAATAGGTTGCACAGGTAGACATCCAGACAAGTCTTGAATATCTCCATAGAAGGAGACTTCACAGCCTCTCTGTCAGCCTGTTTCGGTGCTCTGTCACCCTTACTGTAAAAAAGTTCTTCCACATGGAAGTTCCTATATTCAAGTTTTAGGGCATTACTCCTTGTCCTATCACTACACACCACCAAGAAGAGCTGCATCCATTTGCCTCCCACCTCCCTTTAGTTCTCATTCCACCTCACCATCCACTCAGTGGCCTCTTACCACTTTTCCCCAATTTCTTACTTTTAGGGATGCACCAATGTTAAGCTTGGAAGAAGTGATGTTTAAGTGCAAAACAGCTTTCATGAGTACCCTTACCTTCTAACACTCTAGCCCATGGAATACTTCCAAGTAGGTCTTCGGAGAAGTCAAAGTTCGCTCTCCTGAAGTCCAGGGTATCAATCCTACTTACTGCTTTACTTGTTCCACATGAGTTCTTGAACTCCATCATCTTGTGATCACTGCATCCCAAGCTTCCCCCAACCACCATATATCCCTGACCAGCCCTTCCTTGTTATTAAAAACAAGGTCAAGTAGCGCACCCCTCCTTGTCCGCTCCTCCACCACCTGCATCAGAAAGTTATCATAAATGCACTGCAGGAACTGAACGTTCTGTGCCTCGCCGTGTTGCTTATCCAACAAATATCAGGATGGCTGAAGTCCCCCATGAGAATCATTGCTGGAGATCACATGGCTACTTCCAGCTGTTTGTAAAAAGCCTCATCCACTTCCTCCTCCTGATCAAGTGGCCTGTAGTACACACCCACAACACAGTCACCTATGTTAGCCTGCTCCTTAATTCTTACCCACATTCACCTTTTGGTCTCCATAGATGTTCAGGAAGCATCGATGAATGTCAATGGGTGCCATTTTTTCTGCACAGACGAATTAAGTGAAACATCTTTTCTTCATCTGCACTTTCATGTCAGATGCCATGTGTCAGACTGCCCCTCTGCTGCTATCTGTCACACGGTAAATGGAACGTAGCAGAATTCCAGTGGGAAGGTTCAACCTCTACTGCCATACCACCAACACCCACCTCTGATGTCATAGGCCACTACAATCAAATAGGAGGCATTACTTTCTAGAGCAGCCCTTGTACATAAAAATGCCATTCCAGATGTTGGAGGAGAGAACCTACGGATGTTTATGCCTTCGGAACAATCTCATCAGTGCAGGCTTAAATTGCCTCCATGGGAGAATAAGAAGAAACCCCAAAACAGACTCCAAAGGACTTGCATGCACAACTGCTGCTAATAACTGCATGCAAGCAATGGAAGACTGCCCCAACACGCTTCTCTTCCAAGCCAGTTTTCCCATCTGATTTAGAAAAGATAAGCCATAAGCAGCACTACCAACTCATTCTGGGTTTTCTTTTCCCACAAGCAGTTATTTTGTTCACAGCAGGGTACAGTTTTGGGGGTAGCTTTTGCTTCAGTCAAGCTTCAAACCTATTATCAGAATGTACGGTATTCACCAGTCGTGGTGAGGCTTCAACTCTCTGGTCACGAGGAAAAAAGGGGCCACTAGACAAAAGTTTATAGAAAGACAAATGCTCAGTTTCCCTCTACTCTGTGACCACAATCTGTTGCTGTTATTTGGCTGCAAAGTTCGGACTAATACACCTGACATCCTCTTCAGCGGGTAGATCTCAGACTTCACTGCAACACAAAAGACAGACACTTCCTACTCTTAACTAAGCACAGCCAGGAGGTTTTTATCAGCAGTGGTATTGCATAGTGGAAACTGTTGCTATATTATGGCTCTTGAGATCTGCATTAAGTTAAAAGCAGTTGTAAGAAGTGTCCTTTAAAGTACCGGCATGAGTTCTCACATCCCCCGAGTGCTCTCTTGCAATTCACCTACAAAGCAAGCAACTGCCTTTGGCCAACAATCATGTTTGTTTTTAAAGGGCATCTAAGCTCATGGAGGACAATACAACACATATTTTCCCATGTTCCTCCAGGAGTGCCCTGGCTGCTCAGCCAGCTGCTGCACTTTGCAGGCAGCTGGACTCTCTTAAATTTTAGTTTTAATGGTGAAACTAACTTTTCAGCCATGAACCAGATTCCAGTCCAGCTTTCTGCATCTCTAGCAGCTGTTTCCGGGAGGCTGCTCAAGTACTGTGGCTGAGTGGCGGCCTCTTTAGAAGTCTCTCCCCTGGAGGATAACCTCAGAAACCATTTTGGCTAGTCTCAACTTCTGCTTTAGAAGCTGCACTGGAAGTCACTCCATGGTTTTTAAATAAGGGCAACACTTTAAAAGGATTGCAGCAGCTGGACTTTAGACACGAGACACCGTCTGCCTTTATCCACAGTTCAAAACACAGCCCACAGCCAGGAGAGAACGGTCACATTCCAGCAAAATGGTGTAAATCATAAATAATTTCACTGAAGTCCAGCTGGAGAGCGCAGCCTAAAGGGAGGTTTCCCTTTGAAGCCCCACAGCTCCTGAGCTCCTTTGGAAGACCCCAGTGACACCTTCCACAGCCAGAAGACACTGCCGTATAGACACACGCACACTCCTCTGTAACATGTAAACACCAGGGTCCTAGCCCTCACTGTAGTTTCTTTACCACTCCTTAACCTCCTGCAAAACAGAAGTTAGGTCTTCACTATGTCTCTGCATTTGACAGAAGAGCTTTCCAACTCCAGCCCAAATGGAGGACACCGGCTGCAGCCAAAGCTACGAGGAGAGTCTGTGCAGAGCTGAGAGCTTCCTACATGGCCCAGACATCCAGCTCTGCCCCTGAGGACCAGGCTATGATTCAATTCAGCACCTGCTATTCCTCCCTCCAGCAACTCAGAGCCAGCCAGCAAGACCAGAAAGCTTTCATTACGTCAAAGGTGTCACTTAAGCAGGAACAGAACATTAACACGATTGTGTTGAGTGAACAAACTCAATCTCCATACCTCGGCTCATTTCCCCTTCCAGCAGGCACTTGACAAAGATTTTCTTTCTCTGCCACTTGCAGAAGCATCCCTTCCCTAGAGAAGCATTTCTCTATCCCATCCACAAATACTTTCTCACTCTTATCGTCCTCACTCTGCTCTTCAAATGCCAGCGTGGGGAATTCACTGGGGCAGATCCATTAAGTCTTCAAAAAACTCCTGCGTCACTGCTGGGTCTTACTAGGCAGGTGGTGCCTGATGGCTCTTACCATTACCACTTTACTTTTTTGTCCATTGTTTCATGAACAACATGAAAAAACTGAGGTGACTCCACGCACGATGCACTTCTATACCCTTCACAGCTTTATTTCCTTGAGATCCACCAGAATTAACTGAGGAGAGCAACTTTCCCTGATTTCTTATCAGTTGGCTTATCACACCCCCCCCAAGCAACAGAAGCAGTTTACACTGCAGATGCCACTTCACAAACAGCAGTCAACAAACAAATCCGTTCTGTATACAAACTGAAAAGGCATGAGTATGAGCTCAGCAAATCACACTTATCTCCAGGTCATGGGTCAAGACTCATGGAATCAAGAAGCCACTTTAATTAAATATTTTCACATTTAAGAATCTGGGAAAGAGCCATAAACTCCAGCCAGTCAGACAACTATAGAGCACAAGACAAGCAGTCGGCAACAGTCATTCTGTGTCTGGAAGACTACATCTCAGCAAACTATTTACATCTTGTGCTCATTCTTTAAACATTTCTTTTAAAAGTTGTTTCCTACAAGCCTGTGTTTAAGGATCTCTGTAACTTCTTGTCTTATCTGCTGCATTCCCTCTCCCTTCTGCTCTTTCAGCTTTGACCTAGAGGAGCACAAGAGCTGTGACTAGATCAGTCCACCTCGCAAAACATCCTGTCCCCGAAAGAGGAAGGTCAGCGTTCAAAGATATAGGACAAAATCCTTTTCCTGTATAGTGCTCACCACAAACTGCAAGATCATCTGGCAACAACCAGTCTGACCTCACTAGTACACTCCTAAACTGTTCTGGACTATGGACAAGAACTTGAAAATATATTTCCTTCCTGCCCAGTAGGGTGAGATTCCTGCTTCTACCCATAACTCCTGTGTCAGCAACATCAGCGCTGCCCTGCTCCTTTCCCTGCTCACCAGCAGCTGCAGGGATTTACAGATACGTTCCCTGTGTATTTTGTACATACTCAAGGTAGTACTTGGAAGCCACAAAGCAGTTTGTTGAGACAAAAGGTCAAATTCTGCAAGTTACTGCAAATCTTCAGCACCAGCACAGTTCATCCAGAGCCAAGAGCTTCTCCAGACTGTAGGAAACACTTAGGATGCCATGGGACAAATCAAGTGAATCATGGCAGTGTGAACCACAGCCCCCAGAAAGCAGTGCTAGCAGCTATGCAAACAGCCGTACTCTTGCAGTGGCCTTGAACCAAACCAGTGGAATGAGACTTAGACCTTGTTCTGCTGCTAGAAGTGCAGAAATCTCTGAAGCATGCAATGGATGTAACGTGCCCCAGAGCCAGTGCACCTGGTCATCCCACTCCAGTGCAGGGCTCGGAAAACACAACCATTCTGCCTTTGAGGGCCTAGGAGCAACAAGGCACTTCTATAGGGGTCTAGGAGCAGCAAGGCCACTTCTGATGTTCCGTATGAGCTACATGGATCTACATTGCTCCAGGTAGCTTGGCTCCAATACAATCCATGGTGCAGCAGCCACTTTCCCAGAGCCAGAAATGATGGAGATATGCCTCTGGGACACAAGACAGACCACATCTGGGTCATGAAGAAGTGTTTCCATAAATCCCAGTTCCCTATTTCTCCAAAATAGGATCCTGACTCGGACCAGCTTTTCGTTGAAGTGGCAGGTGACACCAGTCACTGATCACTCAGTATTTATGGAGCATGCTGCACAAATAGTTAAGACTTCCCCTGAATCTGGGCTTAAGCTCTCACTCATTCTGTCCTACAACAGTGGAATTCCATTGCATCTTTTAACTGAAGGTATAATGCTTCATTAGCAGACTCAAGCTGCTACAAGTCCTTAGACCAGCAAAACACTCAGTGCAATTACTCTAGAACCGATGGCACCCCTATGACAAGCAAAATGATGATCTTTAAGGTCCCTTCCAACCCAAGCCATGCTACAATTCCATGACCAGGGAGAGCATCCTGCCTCCAGGTTGAGCACCACACCAAAGGTAACCTGGGCTTTGTGGCAAACCTCCGCCAGAGCCTCAGCTATCTCAAGACAAGGTCTGCAGGGTGAGGGAAGGACTGGAAAAAGAGACAGGACTATCAGCCTACAGGAGTATGCATACATGAGCACTTCTATGAACACACAGCATATTCAGATGACACACACTTCCCTAAAGCCCTTACAACCAGTATCTCCATGAGGCTAGCTGCAAGCAGCTCCCCAGATAAATCCTATGAAACATCCTCCAAGGGCTGCTGCCTTCCTGCTGTTCTTGAGAACATGCAGTACCCATCAAAGCAGCCATTTCTACCCACACATGTAAATGGGCTACCACTTCAAGTTCTCTGTGATCACAGCTCTTCCAGGACTGTGGACTGTGCCTTAAATTATCTCATAAAACAAGCCAGAAAGAAAGAACACAGTTTGACAGTTTTATCCCAGGGCTAGAAGGAAGAGAATCAAAAAAAAAAAAAAAAAAAAAAAAAA